>PVJD01010735.1:0-51340 GCA_004026545.1 Mormoops blainvillei
CCCCGCTCCCCAGAACATGGGCCCCCCCTTGCTGAGCACCAGCTTGCTGTCACGCCCCACCGTGTGGAGGGTCCCCGTGGGGAGGCGGCCAGGCACACGTGGCATCTGTCCTCATGCTGACGGGGGTGACGGGCTACACATGGCCACGCCGGAGGCAGCCGTGACAGTTACCATGAGAGGCACGGGACGCGGCAGGGTGGCAGTGGGTGCTGTCAGCAGGGGACGAATAAGGCAGTGTCACCCTCAACTTTTGAAAGCGGAATGTGGTATCATCTCTCCCAGGATGCATGTTCCCTGGGCCGATTGAACACCTGGCCCGGGATGGCACAAAGACGCGCTGGGCTTTAACCAAAGGGGCCCAGCCCCAGCCGCCACGGCCACCGCTTCGTGCCAGGGCGCCGGTCACAATGTTGCTCCCCTTCCCTGCCAGCCGCCCTGAAGCCGTCACCACGTGCCGCCTCCTGGAGTGTGACGCTGCCCCCGGCCCCCGGGGCTCGCGGGGGACCCGACTGTGAGGAGAACCTCGCGTCTGAGCCTGACCGCCGCTTGTGTCCCATAATGGTGTCTCCTCAACCTTGAAACTACTTTCTGTTCTGAAAATTATCTGCCATCTGAAAATAAGCCGCACTCAGGCCGGCGCTGGCCAGTGCGGCCAAGGCGGCGGAGCCAGGAGCCAATAAATGACTTCGGGGTCTGCTGCCCCGGTTGCTGGCGAAGCTGCGCTTCCGCCCCACCCCCCAACCCCCGCACCGAAGCCCACTGTGCTCCCACCGCCCCCGGCACCCAGGGCAGGGACCTAAGTTTGACCGCGGGCACCAGGACCAAACCCGGCAGCCACCGGCCCACACAGACAGACGACCCCAGACCCAGGAATGGGGGGCGGGGGATGGGGAACAGGGGAGGGGCCTTCGTGAGGCTGACATTCGTTGCCCTGGGTCAGCCCGCAATGTACCCGGGACACAAAGGCACACGCATGCACATACATGCATGGTGGTCACATAGATACATGGGGCACCCCAGGTGCACACAAGTGGACTCATACAGGTACACACGGGGTGCGTGCGTGCAGACAGAGAACTCCCTGACCAGAGCTGAGGCCTGAACAAGGCCCACGTGGACCCCCCTGGCCGTGGGCTGAGAAAGCTGTGGCCGTCCCCAGGCCACACCCTTGGGGGTCTGAGCCTTAAGGAGGCGACACGGCAGCCCTGGCTGCACCGCGACCCCAGCGTCCACAGGTCTGTGCTCACGTTGGCCACAGGTGCAGACCAGGCAAGTGGCCAAGAGGACCCGTCCTGTCCCTCCGGAAGGGACTCTGCTCCCCAGGGCGGCCTGGCTCCTGACCGAGAGGGCCCCACAGGCGCCGCGAGGGTGGGGTGAGGCCCTGACAACGGCCCAGACACAGGACACACGGGCTGGCGCCCAGCTCGGGGCCCCGAGCAGCTGGCGGTCAGGAGCAGCCCCCCTTCAGGTGTGCAGGGCAGACACGAATGCGGGAGGGCGCGGGAGGACCCACTGCGGCTTAGTAGAGCCATGTCACAGCTCCAGGTGCTCCCCGCGGCCCGGCGGCCATGGACGTGGCCCTCGCCGTGCAGCCCGGCGCCCAGGGCAGGGTCCTGGCAGGGCCGGGGGGCCCCGCGCCCGCGCACCCTGGCTCCGGGCCGGCAGCCTGCCTGCGCGTCCGCCTGGCCGAGCACGGGCTGCGCGGCCCACTTGCTATTTTGAGGCTGAGGGTGCGGTGCCGAGGCGCTCGGTGTCACCGGGAGCCAGGCGGGGGGGGGAGGGCAGAACCTTCCGAACTAATGTCAATTTTCTGCATCAAATATTTTGATAATTAAACAAAGCTGATCAAGAGAAGCGAGCAGCACGGCTCCGGAGCTCAGGAAGCAGCCCATTAAACAGAGGGCCCGAAAGCGCCTGCGGCGGCAGCCCCAGATTAATGGCTTGGCCGTAATAGATTTTCCCAAGCTCAGCCGCACGGGGCAGCGTGGGCCAGGGAGGGGCTAGCAGCCCGCGCCTCAGGGAGACCGTTAAAGGGACAGGGACAGTAAATCAAGGGGCCCACGGTGACGGGTGGGAGCAGCTGTGGGTCGTGACTCACCCACTCGTGTCTAAACCAAGGTGTCCCCTTCTCCGGGGTGACGGGGGCCTGTGATCCAGGCACTCAAGAGAGGCGCCCTGCAGACCCGCCGGAAATGCACCTCCAGCTCAAATGGATACACAGGCCAGGATGGCTCCCCACCCATCAGGGACCCCTCCTTCCGGGCACCTGCTGTGTCCAAGGTGATGCAGGGGGCAGACGGGGAGCTGGGCCCGGGGTGAGGACCCATGCCCCCGGGGACGGCCTCGCCCTCAGTGTGCCACCCGCTGCCCTCTGGGCTGGCCGGCGCAGGGTCAGGCTGGAGGTCCTGCCCGTCCACCAGACCCCGCCCACGTCCACGCTGCTGTGGAGGATGGAAACCAGGTGAAGGAAGCACGTTTTCTGCCCCACCGTGAGAGTGGGGCAGAGGCTGATAGGATCACACTGCAGGCATGGTTCCCATTGGGGGTGTTATCCGGGGCTGGGGGCCTTAGAGGTAATGAGACCCAGGGCTGCTGGCCCGGGAGAATGGGTGTGCATTTGGGGTGGGCACCCACACGGTCCTGGTCCCATGGGGCAGCTGGACCCTGCAGGACAGGGCAGGGCCCGTGGGACCCACGCAGCTCCCACCGTTCTCCGGGTCCCTTGGCAAGACAGGGTTTCAGACGTCACCGAGCTGCCACATGCCCCCCGAGAAGCTCCACGTCCTGGTACGTCGAGGGTGCCGCCTGGTTTGGGCTCTCCTGTCCGCCCAGTGGTCCAGCCCTGCCCTCACAGCGGTGGTGGCGCGTCCCACACACAAGGAGTGAAGACACGCACCAGCTCTGGGTGCTTTCGTGCAACAAATGCTCATTGGGCAGCAGCTGGGGGCTGGACCCAGGAAGGCTCACCGGGGCCCGGGGCAGACCCTGCCTGGGACCCCGCTCTGAGGCCTGTCCACTCAGGCTGACGGGGAGAAGCCGGGCACCAGTGCCCTGACCCCCAGGCCCGGAAGCACGGTCTGTGTGCCACCCCTGAGTGTGGCAAGATGGGGTGGCACACGTTCCCCCGAGCCTTGGTAACCCTGGCCCCAGAGCCCACAGTGATGAGGTTTCAGCAAAGGAGTCCCGTGGCGTTGGCAGGCAGGCTGCTGCAGGGTCCTCCCGGGGTCTAGGAATGACCACGTGTCCTACAGCCTCGGGTCTCCCCAGGAATGCCCAGTGGGTCCAGCGTCCCCGCCCGGCCATTGTGCTGGGGGTTCCCCACCAGCCTCGGCCTTCTTGGGCTTTAGGCCATGGGATGGGCCCGCAGTACCTGGGCCTCCCTGGTGGCTTGCTGTGTGGCCATGGCCCCATGGGGACACTTTGATCTCTCCCAGGCTCCTACCTTCTGGCCCCAAGCCCCAGATGCAGAAGGGAAGACTTCGAGGGGGCAGGAGCCCCTGTGAGCGGCACGGGGCCAGACACCTCCCACCAGCCCTGTGCCCCCCACCGCTGCCCCCTCCATCCTGGACGCACACGGTGAACGGGCCACCACACAGTCCCCTCGGGCGGTTCCACCGGCCGCGTGCCCAGCCCAGGGCTCTCCGACTAAAACCCCTCGCTCCTCATCCGTGGGAGCAGAGCCTCCTTCCCTGCCTGGGCCCTCTGGGTGCACACTCTCCAGACAGAAGGACGCTGTTCTGATTAGGGCGACCTTCCCTGGACGCACCACAGTGTTGGACCTATCACTGGGTCAGGGCCGGGACGGGCGGGGGTAGGCCTGTGTGTCAGGGACACGAGAGGAGGGCGGGGGGTGGGAGGCTGCATGCGCAAGGACCTCCCTGTATGCGCTGGGGAGTGTGAGTGCACACGTGTGTGCTCACGTGAATGTGAGCGTGCGGGCCCCTTTGAGGGTGGGTTGTGTCTCCCTAACCCTAACGCTGGGCCTCGGCCCAAAGAAGGTGCCACCGCCTGTCCCCAGGAGCCTGGGGGCGGGGGGGATGTCACCTAGGGCCTGCACCTGGAATGAACCTCAGGTCCCACTGCACCCGGGGGACGGCGGCCACCCCACCTCTCTGGCCACCTGCCGCCTGGTGGGGATGGCCAGCATCCCCACCCCCCTCCCTCCTCAGAGCTCGCCAGAGGCTTCCATTCCACCGGCTGCACAGCGAACGCTGAGAAACGTACCTAGCTGGCGACTGCCTGTCCCAAGGCAGAGTTGGCCTATCTGCGCCCCATCTCCTGCCCCCGCCCGGGACACTGGCTGAGCACCCAGGCCCAGCCCACCCGCAAGCAGGACACGCCCAGTAATGTGGCTGCAGGTGTCCCAGCGTAGCAGGCTCCGTCGGGGTTTTATTCTTTGGGGAGCAAATCGGTGCGGCCCCTGCGGGCTGGGCTGGGATTCGAGGGCTCTGAGGAGGCCCGGCGCTTCCTTGACTGACCGTGGGTTACAGACCAGCTACAGCGGCCACGCAGGGGGCACACCTGGCCAGTGTCTGCCTCCTCCCTAAGCCGGCAAAGCAGATGTCATGGTGCATGGAACCCCCTCTCACGCTCAGGGGTGGGGGCAGGGCCCGGTGCCCCACCCGGCCTATAGTGGGGGCGGTCGTGGAGCTGAGCCACCCTCACCCTCTGCGCCGCCAGTTCAAGGTGGGGTCCCAGGCTGCAGGATGCTCTGTACCCGTAACATAAGTGCTAGCCTGCCGGGGGACAGTCAGACAAGAAGGGAGTCGGGGAGGGGGCTGGAGAGGACGAAGGGAGGGCCCGGCTGCCGCTGCCAGACCCCCAGGCCGGGGTGACGGGGGTGTGTGATGGGGGACAGGATCAAACCCGGAACTTGGCCATCAGGGCCCAAGGGGCCCGCTGTCCGCTGAGTCCAGACTGTGAGCTGGAGATGCTGCGTCCCAGCCACCCAGGCCTGGGCGCCCCACAGACCCACAGGGATGCAGCCCCGCCTGTGTGGAGGAACCTGACACCTCACCTCCCCGCCCACCCTCGAGGGTCCCTATTGCAGGCTGAGCCCCCATCGAGGGCAAGAGCAGCCCTGGAGGTCTGCTGGGGGGCATCGCCGGCCACGGGAGCGCTCGGCCGCAGCCGTCACTGTAACTGCTGGGCGACCCGGGCCTTCCACATTTCTGCTGGCTCAGACAGCGGAGATAAAGCCGCCCTGGCCAAGCCACGTGGGCGACCGGCCGTGACGGGCGCTGCGGACCCAGGCTGCAGGGCCGCGACCTCCTGCCACCCTCCCTGCCCCCACGGCACTGTCCATTTGGGGTGGGACTCAGGGGGCCCGACCTCGGGCGCCCAAGCCCTGGGACCCCGCAGCTCCAAGTCAGGTCGTCGCTTGTTGGCTGTGTGTTGGCTCTGGCCCGTCGCGAACCCTCTCTGGACCTCCTTTTTTCACTTGCCAAGGAGGGGTGACCGCCCCCGACAGGGCAGCTGTCTGGCTGAACACAGCCAGGAGTGCGAGAATCCCACCCCAGGTCCCCCCATGGTGCGCGCCACCCCCACCACAGGGTCTCCAGGCCCCACTGGCCACAGTTTTCTGCCCAGCCACCTCTAACCGAACCACGAGACACGCCGCTGGCCACTCCTGGACCCAGGGCCAGCGCCCCAGGCAGCCTGAGCAGCCCATGGGGTTGGAGGAGCTGCCAGGCCTGGTGCCGAGGCGGTGTCCCCAGTTAAGGGGACACCGGACGACCTGTGCGCAGGTCCCTCCTGTGCCTCTGAGACTTCCCGATGTCAGAGCTCCACCTCCACACAGCCCTGTGAACAATACCAGTGTCACCGAGAGTGACAGAAGCACTCCCAAGCCATGCACCCGGCACCCCGCGTAGCCCCGGGGCGCCCCCTCAGCGATCCCCTCCCCACCAGGCCGCTCACAGCACGGCCCGTGGCCCAGCGAGGACGCACCTTCGTGGGTCCGTCTCCTCCCACGGCAAATGGCAGCTGTGCCCTGCCACGTGCCTTGCCGGGGCCCTTAGAATTGAAGACGATCGGGCCCCGGGCCCAGAGCCCAGCCGGTTTGGTGCCATCCCCTCCTCATCGCCAGTGGCCTCTATCCCCACAATGTGTCCCATGTCAGCCCTGGCACTGCACGTCAATCGGCCCCCGGTCTCCACAAACCCCACCTCCTCCTGTCCACCCTGCCTTTGTCCTCCCAGAGGGGCCTTCGGTGGCCTGGCGTCAGCTGGCAAAGGATGTGTCCGTGGGGCAGGGTTGAGACTCACTCACCGGAAACACTGTGGGGAAAAGGAGGCGCTATCAGAACCCCGTTATAAGGAACACACTGTAAAAACAGAAACTGGCCCCAATTCATCGGGCACGACAGTTCTCTGGTCGGGACCCCCAACAGGAGGTCCCCGCCCTGAAGGGTGCCTGCAGCTGGGAAGGCCCAGGACTGGGCCACCCGGGCACCCGTCCACACGGTGCAGACACTGCCACCCCGGAGAGTCAGGTGCTCAAGAGTACAGGGCGGGGGGCACAATGGGGTAGGTGGTCTCGTGTCCCCCGGCACCCCAGCAGCAGGCCTGGCTCTGAGGGGCCTCCAGACACAACCAGGCCCCAGCCCTCTGCCCGGGGCTGTGGGGACCGCTGGCCTTGACGCCAGCAGGCAGGGTAAGTCTCTCCAGTCCCCCCGACAGGAGGACCCGCTCCGGGCCCTGAAGCAGCAGCTGTGCCGTGACCTTTACACTCCCTCCTCCAGCGAGGGCGCGGGCGAGCCTGCCCCGGAGGCCAGGCCGGCACAGGGCCGCTCGCGGCCAGCAGTGCGTGCCAGGCCCCTCGTGCCGGGGAGTGACCGGGTGACCTGTGCCCCCCGCCCAGCTGCCCACCATCCCAGCCCCGAGACAGAGCCGCATCCGGCCCCATCCGAGCAGATTGGGTCCACTCCGGCCCCTCCCCATCCCTGATAGATAATGGTTTAATAAGCGATCTGTTTTTTATTTAAAGGGTCGGCAGTAAACCCAGATCACATTTCTCACTTGGTGGGTCAAAAACCGCTTACGCTCATTTCTGCAATGTAAAGCGACACTCTATCAAATCAAACATTTCCAGATGCGCCCAGCTTGCGTGGAGCTGCGGCTGCAGGCGGCGGAGGCGCGGGGAAAGCAGGCCGGGAACACCACCTACCGGCCGCCCGGGGCCGGCCCTGCGCTCCCGCTGCCCGGGGGCTGTGCGGCCCACGGCAGGCGCCCAGGGGGTGGACACCGAGGGGCCGGCCTCCGTCCACGCTGCCCCGCGCCCAGCCGTCTGTGGACCAGGCCCCTCTGCTGCCTGCCCGACCTCTCTGGCCACCGCTCACTGCCCGGACCACAGCAGCCGGAGGGACCCCTGGACAGCCGGTCTCCCAGCAGAGCTGGGATGCGGGCCAGGTGTGACAACTGGGAAGGGAAGGAGGGACCGAAAGGGACTAACAACCTGGTGCTGATATGAGCCCCTGCCCATCACTGAGCACACCCAGGGTGGCGGCCCCACACCTCAGCTCCACACCAACGGTGGGCAAAACCCCTTGTCTTAGAACAATGCACACGAACTCCCAGGGGGCTCGGCATATGTTCGGGTCTGGAACCCACCCACTGCCCGGTCCCTGGGGTGCACGAAGACCTCTGAGGCTCCAGGTCACAGCACCGAGGACAGGGGGCAGCCACAGGACAGCTCCCTTCCACGCCAAAGAGGAACAAGCAAGTGACGTCCAGGCTGAAACCTCCCTGGGGCCGCAGCCGCCACACTCGGTTTGTAAGCCCACGGCTGCCCAGGGCCACGGGCGCGGGGTAGGGTGGGCTGCCGGAGCGCCTGCGCAGCTAGGGCTCGGGCAGCCCCCTTCCAGTGGTCGGGGGGCTCCCAGGCCCACCTGGGCCGTCTCGGGGGGGCCCCTGGAAACACACTTGCTGGCAGTCACCCTGAAGCACATTCCGGTATGCCGTTTTCGCTCTGAATTAAAACCGCAGCCAACGTTAAATTTAATAATAGAGTTATAAACTCCTGAACATGCATGGATGGCTGACCGACCCCAGAGAGAAGGGGGAGGCTCTATAAATAGAGGTCCTTGTAAGCAAATATCGGGATTTGGTCCAAAGCTTGTTGAATTACCTTTTGTGCAAACTCCATGTCTCTCTGTCAGTCACGGGTGGGGCTTGGTGGCTGGGGGACGCTGGGAGGACCCCCGTGAGCCCCCAACACTGCAGGACCCACCAGGCTGCTTTTGCTACAGGGGGTCCCCACCCCAGAACCCAGACTCCCACAGAAGCCCTGCGCCCACACCGATTTCTGCTTGGTGATGAAAGGCAAGGTGGGGACTGAGGAAACGGAGGACGGACGACAGACGAGAGCCAGCTGGTCAGGAAAGTGCTGTCCTGACTCCAGGCTCCAGACAGGCCGCCCCGGGATGGAGCCCGGGTGGGCCCGGCCTGACCAAAGCCAGCTGGACGGGCCACCCCCAACGTCCCTCAAGACCAGCCCCTTCCAGCCGCCCACAAACACGAATGACGGAAAATGCTTGGGGTTTCTCGGGGAGCAGGAAGTCTTTCCCCACTTCGTCCCCCAAGGGATCTCTGAGATGCCAGCCCCCCACCCCCCGCAATGTGGGGCCTGTAGGACATTTGCTGGCAGGTGGCTCATCCCCACTGGTCATTCGCTGGCCGCACGATGTAGCGTAACAGAAACCTAAGCATTCAAGAATCTCTTCCTGCCCCTCCCCACCCCCAACTCACTCCCTCACCCCACCTTCATGGACCCCAGTCCTGTTAACACTGCCCCGTGGGGCCTGGGAACCCTCAAAGCCCCACCCCAGCACCTTTTCAAACAGTGCCTGCATGTCTGCCTCCCTCTGAACTTTGCCCACAAAGGTAGAGCGCACCCCCCTTCACCCTGGGCATAAATTTCCCCATGGAAGAAGATTGTAATGGAGACTATAGGAGCTAAACTCGGCTGTTTCCAAGCACAAATGCCGCTTCCTCCAAGGAACCTCCCCGGCTTAACACCCCCAACCCTGGGCACTCCCTCCTACCCTGAGCCACTCTGGAGTGGGGTCTGTGCTGTCTTCATTTGTGCCATCCTACAAAGCCTCCACCGTCACCACAAAGACCCAGTCACCAGTCCCTGACAGAGAAAGTGCACCCGAAGGACACGGGTTATTTCCATACGAAGGTATCTGATGCATCTTTAAAATAAAGTAACTCAGGCTGAAATGTACTTTCGCCTTTGTGACAAAGCGTGGGTTTCTCTAAACCCTGCAGCACCCCGGCACGGGCCACTGTGGCCCCGGCACAGACCTCAGAGAGGCTTCAGGAGGCCAAGGGTCCTGCCTACTCACCCCTGCCCAGCCCAGCAGCCCCGGTTGGCCGTCCCTGCTCTGAGTGACTCGCTGGTGGGTGCCACCTTTGTCGTCACTTTCTATGGGTTTTACGGGGTTCCCTCTGCCCCATGGCCATCCTGCAGACTTTGCCGCCTTCCGTGTGACCCCCAGGTCTGGTGGCGCAGGGAGGGCCAGACCTCAGCAAACACTCCGTCCGCCCACCTGCGCCTCTGAGTCCTAGGACAGCAGCAGCGGCTGGCGGGTCCTTCGGGTTAGCAAGTAACTGGTGGCAGGTGGGTGAGAAGTCAGCGCACCCTCATGGAACATGCATCCAAGGGTCCCCCAGGTCCCCCTCTGTCCTCCGGGGAGGGCAGCCTCGGGGGGGCGTGCCCTCAGACAGGAGACAGCTGAGCAGGGACTCAGAGAGGAGGGGCTGGCCCAGTCTCGGGGGGGCCAGGGGCACCTGGAAAAGCCAAGGGCCAGCCCCCGGTGCCTGGGAGGGGACAGGAAGCCTCCCAAAGCAAATGACGCCCCCACCAGCCTGGCGGTTCTCCCTCAGCCCCACTGTGCCCCCCACCCACCCCAGGGATGTGTTCAGTCGGGAAAGTGGGAAGCAATGGGAAGCAATGCCCTACATCCCCGGCTGCCCGGGACCCCTCCTTAGAGTGGCAGGGCCTGGGGTGGGCCTCGCCCAGGGCCCCGAGGGAAGTCACTGGCTTGGCAGCACTGGTGGGGGGCGGTCCCTCCCCCAGAGGCGGGGAGGGTCGGGAGGTGGCTGTTGGTGCAGACTTCCCCCACACACACACACGCTTACCCCACCCAGCTTACCTCTGGCGGAGCCCGCTCAGGGATGCTCACCGTCACCCCCTCTCTGCCCGGGCGCCCCGTCCACGTCCCCGGACAACCCCCGTGACGTGCAGAGAGGAAAGAGAGGGACGCCCTCCTATGGCCTTGCCCCACCCAGCCTCACACAGGAGCCAGGCGATGACCAGACCAGCGCTTCTCCTGGAAAAGCACATCCGGTCGGGAGGCTCGTAAGAGGGGAAGGCCCTGCCCCGCCCCAGAGGCACCACGGAGCCAAGGCAGCCTCGGAGGATCCGGGAAGGCTTCCTGGAGGAAGAGGCACTCAAGGACAGGCTGGAGAAGAGCCGCAGGTCCCCAGGGGTCAGGAGAGGTAGGAAGGAGGGTGGGGGCCCCAGCCAGGTGGGGGTTGAGCCTCAGTTCCTCCAGAAAAGGGTTAGCACCACACGATGGGGTGGGGCGGGGCCAGAGCCCGGCTCGCAGCAGACACACACAGAGGGCTTGTTGAGAGAGGGCGTGGAGCCCCTCCTGGGTGAGGGTCTGGAAGTTTGGCTTCGGCCCTGGGAGGAGGGGCTTGGGCCACCTGCTGGCTTGTTCTGAGGCCCCTCGAGCCACCCTACCCCTGCCTCCTCCCTGCCCCCTCCCCCTCTGGCTCCTGAGGACAGAGGCACCACCACCCCCCCACCCCGACCAACCGCGCCCCGCTGCCCCTTGTCTCCCAGCCCTCAGCCACTGTTCTCAGCAGCCGGGAGAGCCCGGCTCGACGGGAGACGAGCCCCTCCCGAGGCTTCCTTGCCCAGCAGAGGGGGCACTTTGGGAGGGTCCCCACCGCTGCTCTGATGGGGGAAGGGAGTTTGACACTCCCGCGGTGGGGGGGCTTCCTCCCTGCGCCCCTCACTGCCAGGAGACAGGCTCTGTACCAGCTAGGCCCTCAGGGAGCCCCAGCAGCTTGGAGCAGATTTGGGGTTCCAGGGGACACGGACCCGAGCCTGCACTCTCCCCCGGCTCCTGGCCACTGAGCACCTGCCAAGTGCTAGGCGTCCCTCTGGGTGCTGAGGGCAAGTGAGAGGTCGCTGGGGCCAGGAGAGGACTTGGGGGCTTGGGAGCCCCCACATCCCCCAGCTCAGGTCTCATGGACCCACCTGGACCACCCCAACCTCGGCTCTCCCATCACCCCCTCCCCTACCAACTTCAGTGGCTCCCCTGGGCCCGGGCTGTGCGCTGAGCTCCTTCTGCCTCCAGGAGCCCCTCTCTCAGGGCTCGGGGACCCCATGCCCTCCCACTCACAGGCGCCCGCAGCTCAGACACGCTCCCCCGACACCCCCATTCTCCACGCTGGGCCTTTGCACGTGCTGACCCCAGCCTGAAACTCTGTCCCTTCCTCAGCCACCAGGGCAGCTGCCAGCCCCGCACCTGCTCTGCACCCCCCACCCCCGGTCTGCACCCCTGCACAGAGCGGGGGCCTGTGGTGGCGGCACCAGCCCCCACAGTCACTCAGAGACTGATGTGCTGGACAGCCCCCACTCCCCGGGAGCACGACCGCACCCCCCACCCCTGGGGGCGGGCGCCCCCACCCTCACTCCTCCGGGACCAGGAGGGCCAGAGTGCGGGGGCCTGGGGCCTGGGCTTGGTTGATGAGCCGCCCTGCAAACTCGGCGAGCTCTGTCAAAATATTTTTAGCATCTGTTCTGTTTTTAAAACCCTGAGGTATTAGAGTGCACTAATCTTTAAAAAGGTTAATTTATTCATAGAGATTCTGACAGAGATGTATGGCGCTGTGCGGCAGTGGCCCCTTCCTGGGGTGGGGGGCGAGCCCGCGCAGAGGAGGGGCGCACACACAGGCCGGATGGCGGCCACCCAGGGGCCTGGCCCCTGCCATCATCGCCCAGCCCAGCCTGACCCCCGGCAGCGGTCCCACTGCCCCCCACTGGCTCGCTGACCTCTGCCCAGGCGGCAGAGCGGGGCTCAGGCCAGGCCCTCAGTGTAAGAGCCCCGGGCGGGGGGTCCATTTGGGCCGCGATGGCCGTGTGACCACAGGAAGGGCCACTGAGAAGCCCTGTCCTCCAAGGCAGCCCCCACCCGCCCCTGGGGCCTAGAGGCAGGGACCCGCGTCCTGCCTGAGCCAGCCTGTCCCCCGGGGCCTCCCCAGGGCGTGTGAAGCATGTGGGAGGGAGGGAAGCTGGCCTTCCTCCCTGGTCAGACTGCTAGGGCCCAGGGCTTCGAGGGGTTCTAGAGAGGTTATGGGGACCCCAAGGGGGGGCCCTGTCATCCAGCAGTGGCCCACCCAGGCAGGGCTCCCACCCCGCCACAGCCACAGCATCAGGGACCCAGGGGAGCGGGTGGTGCTGGGGTGTGTGTGTTTGTGACACTTTGGGGGAAAGAAGGCTCTGTTCCTCCAACTCCGAGGTCGGTCTCACCCCAGGGCCTTTACACCAGCTCCTCTGCCAGGCTCCTGCCCAGACTTTCCTGTGGTGGCGTAAACACTGCCTCCTCCAGGAAGCCCTTCCTGACTACCCATGGCCACCCCCCCACCGACACCCAGGCCGCAACATTTCACCGTTGTGCCCTTCAGCCACCCCTCCAGAAGGTGCGTGTCCACTATCAGTTGCGTGTTTGTTGTTTGCGGCGCCCCCACCAGCGGCTGAGCACGAGGCGTGGAGAGTCTCACCAGGCTCAGCCAGCCCACAGGCAGCTGTTGGCTCCGCGGGCCCCCGACACACACGTCCGCGTTGCTGCCTGTCCTCCAGGGGGCCGCTCGGGTGGCTGCCTGCTCCCCGGCCCCTGTTCCCCCAAGCTTAGTAACCGCACCCACAGGCGGACCCGGGCCTTCATTTTCGGCTTCTTTTCTACTGGGAGCACCTCGGGGCCGGAGCCCGTCCAGGCAGTTCCCGAGTTGGAGCTACCAGGCCCAAGGGCACAGCCGCCTCCCCCCGGGCTGTTAGTGCCTCCAGCAGCCACGGTGCAGGAGACCAGTCGCGCCACCCGGCCGTGCTCTGAGCCCGGACAGCGTGTTCCGTGAGCCAGCCAGGCGCTGCGAGCCGCCTGTGCCGGGCTGGACCCTGGTTCTGAGGTTGGCTTCCATGTGGCCCCGGGCAAGGGTCTTCCCTTTCTGCCAAATGGCTGGCAGGCGTGTCCCAGTGAACACACATGGAGCATCGGCCTAGAGGGGAGCTCAGTAAGTGACAGCGTCCCACGTGGGGACCGCGGTCAGCCCCCTTGCTGGGCCCACCCCAGGGGAGGCGACACTGGTAGGCAGGTGAGACATCCCCTCCCGCGGCTCAGGGGGCGCCAAGGTAGGGCCCGCACCCCGAATCCCAGGGCACACCGCTCCTCCCCTGCGGCCGCGGGGGGCCGTGGGCAGCTCTGCAGAGCACCCCTGCCCCCGCCGCCGCCCAGGTTTGCGGCGTATGCGCTCGGCCTGTCCTTGAAGAGAAGGGCAGCGCGGGGTGGTATGGGGCGCAGACGCGCTCCGGGCCGTAAACAAGGCGGCGGCGGGCGGGGATTGGGTTTCGCGGGTGGAACGCCGGAACACCGGAACGTAAACACGGGGCGGTTGGTGAGCTTCAGGTGAATTAGCCTGATTCAAGCTGTCAGCTTTAGGAAGTCTAAATAAACAGAGCTGGCTGTCTCTTCCCGGCGCAGGCAGGGCCGAGGACGCCGAGCAGGGCCGGCGATCCAGCTAATCTGTCAACCTGCGGGCAGCCGGCGACCTTGGCCGAGGGGACAGCGGCCACGTGAGCCCCGCCACCGGGATGCACCCTCCCGGAAGCAGCACAAGGTGCAGGGCCAGTGGCCCCCAAGACACAGCCCAGTGCCTTTCTCAGCTGCCGCCTTCCCCCCATAGGGTGGGGCCTCGGGGACCCTGGCCACCCTCTCGGGGTGCCAGTCAGCTGTAGGGTGGGAACGAGGTGTGGCTCCGCTGGCCTGGGGGCATGCCTGACCGGCGCTGGTGTCCACCGCATGTCACCGTGGGCAGGTGGGATCCAGCACACCTGATCCAGATGACCTCGGGAGGCAGGTCTCAGGAGGGGGTCCCCCCAGGGCCGGGACTCCCTCAGCAGTAAGACTCACGACCCTCAGAGCCGATGGGGTGGCAGGAAGGTGGTCCACGGCACCCGGCAGCAGCGCAGCTCACCGTGGACCCTCCCCAGGGCCACCTGGCCGTGGTGGCCGTCAGATGGACACAGTCCAGCCCCAGCCCTACAGGCCCACTCACTCTGACACAGGGCCGGGCGGCAGGCCAGGCTCAGGTCGGGGCCAGGAGTGGCTCCACGCCCTCTACCTCCCCCAGCCCGCCCCCACCTGCCCCCAGCCACCCCCAGAGCACATTCCCACTGAGCCTCCATCAGGTCAAAAGGGATCTGCGAACTCAGGGGCTGGGTCGGCCCTGAGTGAGTGTCCCAGGACCACACTTTGGGCAGCTCACCTCTCTCCCCCACGCCCCCTCCCTCTCTTGCCCCCACCTTCCCCACTCTCATCCGCACATCGCGGCTGAGCCTCCACTGCACCAGCGGAGGGCCCGCCTGGGCTGACGCTGGCCTCCCCCGCCCCGCACAGCTCCGAGGCGGTCATCTCTTTCTCGGGGGTATCGTGTGAGTTGGGAGAAAATCTCCCTGGAATTCCCTCCCAGGGCCCCTCAGAGAGGGGCTCACCATGCCCCTTCACCCCTTCCTCCCCTCGGCCTGTCCGGGGCCCCCATGGGCAGGGGACACAAGGCCTCTCCCTGCTCAGGATCCCAACCCCCAAAAGTGGGTGGGGCAGCCCCACAATGGCCCTGCCTGTCCGGGAGCGCCCCCTGCAGAGAGTGGGGTCGGGCCCAACACGGCAGGAGGGGCCCGGCCAGGGACGCGGACAGGGCCCGTGTGACCGTCACAGCCGTCCTCGGGGGGCTTCCTGGAGGCTGGGCCGGCGCTGGGTCCTCCTCCAGAGATCCTTGGAAGGGGACGGGCGTGCGAGTGGGAGGCGAGGCTGGGTCCCCCTGCCTGCCCTGTGTGGGTGAGGCCCTGAGCCCTGCGTGGGTCGCGGAGTGGTCACAAAAGCTCACAGGGGGCTGCCAACACCCCCCACACTCGCTGGCTTTCTAAATGGGCCGGTGTGACCGGGGATGCTCAAGGCTCTGCCCCACACCGAAAACCGTCCCCAAAGCAGAGACGCAAGTCACCAAGTCACCAAGTCACCAGCGTCTGTGAGGAGCCGCCCGCGGGGGCTGGGCTGCAGTGGCTCCGGGGTCCCGGCCTCGGGGCCCGGGCCCGCCCAACCAGGCTGCTCTGACCTGCAGACCAGAAGGCGGAACACGCTCCGCTCGGCCAGGTGTTCCCACGGTAGCACGGCCTTGCTCAAGTGCTGTGGCCTCGAGGGTCTCCTCGCCCTGACCCCAGGGGCTGCGGGCCCCCCACACGCACACCGCCGCCCCCCTCAGGCCTGAGCCCTGCATGCACGGGGGCCTGGACCGGGCTGGGGGCAGGGCGGTGGGGCGGGAGGGGGCCGCACAAGGTCCTTGGGGCAGCGGGAGGAAGCGGTTTGATCTGCGGATGGGAGTTTGTTGATATCCATTTCCCTCCCGGAGGAACCGCGTGCGTCTTAATTCCGAGAAGCCGGCCAGAATCAGTGGCAGGGCCCCAGAGCCACCCTGCCCCTTAGGGGTTCAAAGCCTAGTGGGTGGGGGACCCGGTGAGACTCCTCCACGAGCTCGGGGCTTGGCCCACCTGCATGGAGCCCACCAAAGCCTCGGCGGGGCCGCACCCGGACGCCCGGCCCCTGGGACCGGGTTCCTGTCCCCACGCGCAGCCCTTCACAGTCGGCATTTCATTTTCAAACTTGTTCATGGCGCGGGTCCTGGTGCCGTGAGGACGCGGACCCTGCCTTGTTCCAGCTCCGTCTGGGCCTGAGGGGCCACGTGTCCTGCGTCCCAGCCTCCGCCTGCAGGTCGTGCCCCTGCAGAGAACCAGGTCCTCGTCCAGCGGCGGGCGACACGGTCCACGCTGGACGCAGGGCCTGGGATTCCAGGCCCGGGAGTACGCGGGGATGCCTGACCAAGGGCCCCAGGTCCTCCCGGGCCAAACCCCAGTGGGGGCGGCTGTCCCCAGGGTCCCCAGGGAGACATCTTTCCCCCCAACCCCAGCACTGCCCGCGCGCAACAACACAGGAGGTTTCCTGCCCTCCATGGGGTGGGCAGCTGGCGGCACCTGTGGCCTGGGTTTGCCGTCACTTTCCCGCTTTTGAGATTTCATTTCTCAGTGGCACCTTGGGCCACCGGACAGAGGGCAGGGCAGAGCCACCCTGGGGGATGGCCACGGCTGCCCATTTGCAGCACACCTGGGCTGCCCCTCGCTGCCCTATGGCCAAGCTAGGTGACTGTCTTGCCAGGCCCAAGCATGTCATCTGTACAAGCCACAAACTTCATGAAAACTTTGGGGAACTGGGGGCTGCGGAGGGACAGTACGTAAGCCGAGACCCTGTCGGCAGGTGTCAGCACCCGGCGCCAGGGTGAAAGGCGCACCTCGGATAGAGCCCCAAGTGTGACCTCAAGGGAGGTCACCAGGTGGCCCATGTCACAGATGGGAGGTCTGCCTGCTGAGCCCTTCCTGGGACCCCCTCCCTCCCCAAGCACCTACCCACAAAAAGATAGTCATAGACGACCTCTGTCCTACGAGCTGCCCTCCCACAAAGCATCCAGGCCTCAGCCTGAACAGAAACCACCTTCCTACGCCTCCCAACAGCCTCAGTCCCCCTAGGTCTACGGAGGGTTTTGTGGGTCCGTGTGGCCACGTCGGGCACCCCAGCTGTGCACCTCCCCCTAAGACCCTGAGCGGCCAGAGGTAGCGGACCCAGGGAGGCAGGGGCGGGGCCGGAGCTCCAGCCACAAGCTCCAAGGGCAGTCCGTGCCCTCGGTCAGCCCCAGGGCCTTCTCGACCACGGGGCGTCGGAACGGGTCGCCCCCGAGGCTAACAAAACGGCCAGCACTGTCCTTACATGGACGGGTTTGCAGCGCTGAGCCCGACACTGTTTCGGCTGCAGTTTCAGCCCTGGGTGAACAGAGCCTTTAAAATCTCTGGCCCACCGGGTCCGGAAGTCCACACTAAACTGAGCAAACGAGCCCTGCTCCTGGTCCCGTGCACCCAGCAGCCAGTGGGGGGCTGCGACCAGACGGCCGCCTAGGGGAGCGTTCGGGGAGATGCCCCCTGTGGTTGGGCTTTCGTCTGCAGCCCTCCCCCTCCAGCCAGCTTAGTGCCAAGGAGAGTTTCCCTTGATGGTCTTTGGGGTTGGGGCGGGTGGGGAGCTGAGTGGGAGAAAGGCGGTCAGGTGGTCCGGGGACAGGCCTGCCTACTGGGCAGCGGTGAGACAAGGGAGCTTCTAACCGTTTCCCGGGAGGCCGGGAGAGTTTCTGACGCCGTCCGTTTCTGGTGGTGTTGACATGAAGAAGGAGCAAGATGTCCTGGCCCTGGGAGGGACCCCCAGGAGCCAGAGCCCCGAGCGACGCTGCGGGGGCCAGGGCGCGACCCCAGGCCTCTGCCCCCAAACGCGCAGGCATCTGGGCCTCACCGAGCCTGTCTCCGGAAGTCTCT
Source organism: Mormoops blainvillei (assembly GCA_004026545.1). NCBI lineage: Eukaryota > Metazoa > Chordata > Mammalia > Chiroptera > Mormoopidae > Mormoops > Mormoops blainvillei. The sequence goes on from PVJD01010735.1 coordinate 17,698, forward strand.
CCAGGGAGACCTCACCCAGGACCAGGGCCCTCACCTTGGAAGCACCCATCTGCCCCCCGCCCCCGCCCCTGGCTCAGCGCCGCCTACCCGAGCAGAAGCGTCTTCCCCAGAGCTCCTGGGCCTGCTCCCCGTCCCCCAAGCCGGCCGCCCTGCACGACTGCGACGGGCCACCACTCAGGGCGCCCGGCCTCTCAGCCTGCCCGCTCCAGCCCTTCCAGGGGCTGCAGAAAGCCCCCGGGACAAAACTGCTACCCGTGGGTCCTCGGGCCCTGGGGGAGGCGCCCACAGGACAGGGGACCTCAGCAGCCCTCACGCCCCAGTGTACAAAAACATGCTAAGGAAGAAGCTGAGCTCGGGGGAAGACGTCGTCAGCAGGAAGGGGGGTGTCCTCTAGGGGAACCCAGCCTGCAGACGTCCCCAGGGGCCCCGATGTCACTTGAGAAGCACCTGCGAACGTCAGTGGGCAGGCGCCCTCCCACCGCCTCCTCCCTGCTATCCTGGCCTCACCAGCCAAGAGAGGAGCTCTAAGAGAACTGAGGTGTCCCCACAGGGCTGGGACAGAAAACATGGTTCTGGTGGCCCCCCGACGCCAAGAGGAAGCCCACAGAGGCGGCTGCAGTCCCGAGCTGTGTGGGGAAAGGCGCAGTCAGGGCTGGCGTGCTGGGCTCAGGCTCCGAGGCCCCATCCCCAGCGGTGTGGCCACCTCTCCCAGGCAGCACTGGGATGACAGTGGGGACCGTGGAACCCCGTCCTCCCTCCGAGGCAGACAAAGGGGGGAAACACCTCCGCCCCGCTCCCAAAATCACCACTGACTGGGTTACGATACAAAACACGTGCCGTCCCCGCTTTTCAGTGACATGACAATTTGTCCTGTGCTCAGCCCCCATCCATCTCCCTGGCAACCCTGCAGGTCAGAGGGCGAGCGGAATCAGCCCACATTACAGAGGAGGAAACTGAGCCAAGGAGAAAGCCAGCGGCCGGCCCGAGGCACCCCAGCGAGGCCCCGGCCCCAGCACGGCGTACAGGGGCTCCCGTACCAGCCGCTGGTTGGACCCGGGCTTTCAGGGTGCTGCCCCGCCCAGAGCAAACTTCCAAGCTGCACACTCTGAAGTCCCAGGTTTTGCAGGAGGAACAGCCAGTTATAGGACAGGGTCAGGGAAGGGGACGCCTGCCAGGCCTCCTGCTGCGTGACCCCAGGGCTCCTCAGGGTCCCGCCTCTGACACGGCAGCAGTGACAGCAGCTGTCACGAGAGGCATCCCAGGCGAGCGACCTGCCGCATGGGAGCCCCCACTCCGAGCCAGTCCAGTCTGGGGGCGACGCGGCTTCCGCGGGCAGGGCGAAGGACCGGGTCCAGCTGCCCCGGGAGGTCAGAGGCAGCGGAAGCGCCGGTGCTGTGCTCCACGCTCTGCCAGGCCTGGGGGCGGGGCCCGGGGGTCCTTCCCTCCTCCTGAGCCCGCCGCCCCCGCCTCGGCCTCCCCCGAGCCACCCCCAGGGCCCGGAGCAGCCTCCCTCGTGGGGCGCGAGGAAGACACGGGGCAGCTCCACGCCCCTGGGGTGCTTGACCCCCAGCCCCGAGCTCAGCCCTGCTCCAGGTCACTCCCAGAAAGGCCTGCTCAATGACCCCAGGCGACGGGTACATGTGTGTACACACGGGTGAGTGAGCACGCATGTGTGTATACAGATTAGTATACACACGTATACATGCCCAGACGATTGAGCACACGTGTGTCTACAGATCGGTATGTGCATATTTTATTAGTATGTGAACGTGTATATGCATGGGTTGGTGCACACGCATGCGCACACGTGTGTCGGTCCGTGCATGCATGCATGGGTATGTGTGCATATATATATGATCAGTACATGTGGGTTGGTGCACACAGGTATGTATCTATGGGTTGTATGCACATGTGCCAAAGTCATGAAAACCGGGCTTCCCACAGCCCGGGGGAGACCAGGCCACGCCCCACGGTCCCTGGGTGCGGTCCTAGGGCGGAGGACGCTGCCCGGTGAACCTGGGCGGAGTCCGGAGCATGTCTCCTGCAACCAGCCCTGCCCGCGTCCGTGTGCGTGTGGTCCGGGCAACACCAACAAAGGGGGCAGCTGGGGCGGGGTATGGGGACCATCTCGAGGACGAGCCAGGGGTCCAGGAGAAGATCCCCAGTCTGGGCTGCCTGACGTTCCTCTCAAGGTACCACCGGGGTTACAGGGTTTGGAAAGGACCCTGAACAGAAGACTGTGCTGAAACCGTCCGGACTCCTTGCACCATTTCTGTTCATCAAAGATTATTTCAAAATAAAGAGTGCCTTTCAGAAACTCTCCCCAACGCGGTGCTTTAATGTAACCAACTCTCAAAATCCAGAAACTGTCGAGGGCCTGCCTGCCTGGTGCCGGCTCTGGGCGCCCACCAGGTGCAGGGCGACGGGACACCCAGGGGACCGAGCTAAGAGGCTGTCAAGACAATGAGGCTGGGACTAAAGGAACCCAGGAGGGCCTGGGTCCAGAAGACACGGAGGCTCCTGGCCACACGTCTGGTGAGCAGGCCCAGTGGACACCGGGACAGTGAGGGCCTTCTCTGTGCTGCTGGCCGGTCCCCTGCTCGGCGGCTGAGCCAGCTCACAGGCGTCCCAGGGCTGCGTCCCCTGGCTTCTGAGAGAAACGTGGCCCTGGGCCACGGGCGGGTGGGTCCCTGGGAACCGGAGGCCCCACCCAAGCAGAGGGTGGGGGACAGAGTGACCTCGAGGTGCCCACGGTGAGCTCAGCCCTTGGCCCCAACCAAGGAGGCTCCCCAAGTATTGCATGAAGATGAACGATCGGCCCCATTCCAAATGAACCCCGCTAATGACTGTTTAGCACGTCCGTAACGTCACCAACAAAACTCAACCCGCAAATGCCAGCGAGGCTGGGTCCCTGATTAATGCTAATGGCTTTTCTCACCAGCTGTGAAAATGCATTTTCCATAATTTAGCTGTCATTACAACGGGAAGGATTTATAAAACACACGCGCTCTGCGTGCTTGACAGGCCTGGGGGGCAGCAGCCCGAGGAAGTGCCGGGAGCAGCCGGCCCTGCCCCCCGCGCACAGGCACGGCCCCGCGGTCTCACCTGGGCACCTGCCGCTGGGTCCCCAGCCAGGACCCAGGCGGCCTCTGTGTCCACCTCGGAGCGGAGCACAGAGCCTGTCCCTGAGCCGGGGAGGAAGAGGAGACAGGGACCCTCTGCCTGGGACCGGGATGCCCCCTCGTGGGAGGAGGGAGGGAGAAGGGAGGAGAAACACTTTGCGTTCAGGGCCGGCCTGGGAGCTGAAGAAGCGCCCAAAGTTAGCGGCACCCAGAGCCCTTGGAAGATGTCAGGTGAAGCCTCTCAAGGGCAGAGGCGGCCGTGGGAAGACCCACGCTCCGGCCAGCAGTAACCCCTACACGGCAGCCTCTGGCCAAAAACAAGACCCCCAGGTGACAGGCGGCCCACAGACCGCTGCCCCTCATCTCTTCCCTGGCTGGCCGCCTGCACCCCGACTGGTTTCAGGCACCAATGACTCTCTGGAAAGGGCATGGGGGTGGGGCGGGTGGGGAGAGGCCGGGGAGCAGAGCCAGCATCGAATCAATTAACGCCAGTTCTTCCGAGAGCCCGCCGCGCACACGTTGCCTTCAATTAGTGGACCTGGCCGCGCGCAGGCCTGGAGCCACGGCCACGGAAACTTGCCTTCTTGTTTTAATCTTTACCGAGCCGGCCTTTCGCCTCCAGCCCGTCTAATTGAAACTAATCTTCGCGGGCAAGGCCTGTCTCTTCCCCCTAATCCTCCTCCAAGGAAGTTCACATGGTCCCAATTACAGCACACCGGCCCTTTCTTCCCGCCCGCGTCTCCCTCTGCCAGCCTCCGCTTTTGAAAGTCTGCATTATTAACTCCATGCCTGCGAGTTCCTGCCCGTCACGGGGCCGTGAGATGCTATCGCTGCCTGCGACGGATAGGGTTACCACGAAAGCATTTTGCGGGTTGCGTTTCGCACAAAGGCGATAGAGGGCATGATGGCGCAGAACCGGTGAGCTCCGTGGGAGGGGGGGCGTGGGGGGCTGGCCTGGATCCCGGGCTCCTGCTGCGGCCCGCTGGCCGGGAGTCCAGGGGGTTCTGGAAGCTTCTGGCAGCGGCAGGGAGGGAAAGAGAAGAGTAAGGCACCCCTGCCCCTGGCAGGGCCCCTCTGCCACGTTGGGGGCTGCCAAGCGGGAGCTGGGGTCCCCGCAGCCGGCCCCTTGTTACCACAAGCTGAACGGAAATCCCGCATTTCCAGGCCACGGAGAGCGTCGAGTTTCCAAGCTACAGGCTGGGGTCCTGTCGCCACCGCGCGAGCACGGCCGATCAGACCTCAGGGTGGCAGCTGGGGAGGTCCGTGGCTCTTTTTTTTTTTTTAAAGAGAAACTGAAATGATTATTATTTAATAAAGGCAGTTGTGTTTTTAAAGTCCCCACACCCAGACCAGGGGAAGGAAGCAGTGAAACGGGCCGAGATGCTGGTGACCAGGGAGGGTCCCTCCTGCACTGACCAGCGAGGCCCAGGCTGAGCCACAGACACCAGAGCTGTGAGCAGGGTCGCGGCGTCCTGCCCACCAGCCGTCCTGGGGAGGGTCCGCCACGCCGGCCTAGATTTATGGCCTGTTTATGGAGTTTGGGGCTTAGAGCTGGAGGTGTGTAAATCGCTCATCTGCTTCAACCCCCGTCGTGCACACCGGCTGGCAGCCTCAGCTTTTCTAGAACGGTCCGTGGGTCGCGAAGGAACTACCCCCAGGAAAGTCCCAGCCAAGAATCCAGTGAGTGGGACCCTCTGGGCAGGCCTCCTGGAAGCCTCCTTCCGCCCCCGGGGCCGGATGCAGAGACCCCAGGCCACAGGTCGCTGTGGTCGGTTCCTCGCAGCTCCGGGCTCCTCGCTGAGCTGTGAACCTGGCCCAGGCGACGGCACCAGCTCAATGCCAGCCTCACTCTGCCTCCGGCCTGCAGACCTGGCGAGCTGGCTCCCCTAAGGTGCGTCTCTGCCCCCTTCCCGCAGCCTCTCCCTCGTCGAAGCCCGTGGTCGCCGCTCGGAGCTGGGCTTTCTCACCTGTGGCCTGGAGCTGCACCTCGTGGCCCCGGGAACGTGAGCGCTATGCCCTAGAATGTCCTGCACGACGCTGCTGAGCCCCGGGCCTGAGCAGGACACACAGGGTCCCCCGAAGGAGTATCCCCTCTCCTTCCCCGTCTGTAGCTTCTGAGCTCAGCCTCACTCCTGTCACCTCCGGGCAGTACCCTGATGGCCCCCAGGAACCCTCGCCAGCCAGAGGTCCCAGAGCCCCCCTGGTGCCCGCGAGTCTCAGCTCCCTACCACAGAGCTGACGCCAGGCCAACTCGACCTGGAGCCTTCCTGGGCCGGAGGGGTGGCGGCAGACGGAGAAGAGCCAGAAGCTACAGAGACCCTGCTCAACAGCGGAGGAGGAGAACTGTGGCCATGAGATAAAGCGAAACATCGGGACGGCTAAAACCTTGGCGGCCGGGTGCCGGCACGGGTGCGGGGCCCCCGGGACCCTGCGTGGTGGCGGCACGGGTGGGAAGGCATCCCGGGGGTCCCCGTGCAGTCAAACCTACACTTAGCAGAGGACCCAGCCGCCCCGGCCCTGGCTCTTTACCCAACAAACGGAAATACACGGCCGACCAGAGGCCGGTGAGCGCAAGTTCAAAGCCACTGCGTTCGTGGCCTCACTGCAGCCGCCCAGACGCCCTGAGCACCTAGCACGGTGGGTACAATGTGTTAATATAGACAACAGACACATGTGATAAAGAGATGGATGGGCACGTGCAGCGGATGTGACGGACACATGTGGCAGGTGCCGTGTATCGATATATGTGACAGGCGCCTCGTGTCAACAGGCTCGATGGATGGACGTGTACCACGAGCACATGCAGTGCATACAGAGCATATGATGGGTACGGGGCATCGACGCAGGCCATGGGCGCAGCAGGGGATACACATCACCGAACACTACCCCGGCTTAAAAAGAGCGAAGCGTTGGCACGCCCGGCAACACGGATGAACCACAGAATAATTTCGCCGAGAAAGAAGCCAGGTGGAACAGAGCACGCACTTGTGCTCCACTGGGCAAAACTCTGGAAGAATCCGAACGAATCTACAATGACAGGAATCAGACCCAGGGTTGCCTGGGGGCGGGGGAAGGGGCGTCGTCCGCAAAGGGTGGGAGAGGACTTTCTGGGGAGAGGGCCGTGTGCTGTGACTCGAATGGGAGGACGGTTATACAGCGCAGACACCTGCCAAAACTCGTCTAACGGGGCGCTTTACTGGGTGCATTTTCTACCTGTGGCAAAATACACACAACATAAAATGTGCCATGTTAACCGTTTCGAAGCACGAGACTCAGTGACATTAAGTGCATTATTGTGCCACCATCACCGCCATCACCTCTAGGACTTTCCGTCTTCCCACACTGAAGCTCCGTCCCCACTAAGCACCAAGCACTCATTTCCCGTGCCCTCCCCAGCCCCCGGCACCCACTACTCAGCCTTCTGTTTCTATGAATTTGAGTCCTCCAGGGACCTCGTATGACGGTTGTCACACGGCACAGTCCCGCGCCGCATAAGGACACTCTGGTCAGTGGACCACTTGCATGGCACTGGTCCACAAGGTTATGATGGAGCCGAAACACCGCAGAACGCCCCACTGCCATAGCCGGCAACACCGCCTGGGCTTGTGTCGGGGCTCGCTGATGCTTGCGTGACGAGCAAGCCGCCGTCGTCACATGTGTCAGAGCCCCTTCCTTTTCCAGGCCGGGCCACACTCCGGGTCTGCATGTGTCCGTTTGTCCGCCCATCTAGCTGTGGGCCGTTCAAGCTGTTCTGACCTCGGTTCTTGTGAAAAACGCCGCTGTGAACACAGGCGCAAAGACACCGTTTCAAGTCCCTGAGTTCAGTTCTTTGGGGCCTATACCCAGAAGTGGGACAGCTGGGACCGAAGGCTGCCCCGTGTTTAATTGCTCGGGGAGCCGCCACACCGACTTCCACGGCTGCCACGCCACTGGCGCACGCGCCCACCGGCAGCGCCTGTGTCCACCCCAGCGCCCGTTGTTCCTGTGATCGCCCCATAAAAGACGTTCTGATGGGCGCATTTTGTCGTGCGTCAATTATGCCTCAACCACGGGGTCTAAAAGTTTTTTAATGAAAAAAGGTGGCGTGAAACCCCTGGCCCTGTCCCCACCCCCCAGGCGCAGGGAGCCTCTCCCGGCCCTTGGGTCTGTGGCCGGGCACCTCAGGGAAGCAGCCCCTGAGCCCCCGGCTGAAGCCAAGTGGGAACCCCCCGGAGCGCCCCAACTCCCCTTCCTCAGAGACCTTCCCCGTCCGGGTCCTCACCATCCTCTGGGTGCCCGGCCCCTGTTCAGGCAAAGCTTTTCAATGGGCCTGGGCTGGCAGCTGGCAGGGTGACGACAGCATGACACCCGCCCCCACCCCCCACAGGACCACTCAGCCCCTCCCCCTCACTCCCAGCACCCTCCGGGGCGGCTCGGCAGACGCCCAGGACAGAGCAAGCGGTGCCACCGGCACCCCGGTGCCTCCCTGGGCCCCTGGGCAGTGGGGACGTCTCACTATTAGCCACAGGTGCTCCCTGGGCACACGGCCTGTTCGCTTTGCCTGTGACAGTGCCACCACCCACCGAGGCGCTCGGTGCCCTCAGGGGACACGCATCTGACCTTCCCTGGGTACTTAATACACAGAATCGTGGAGCTTCAGACACATTTGCTCGTAAGCAACGGTGACGTCTATCCACCGGCTGGGTGTGAGCCCCACCGTGTGCGGGAGAGCGGCGCTCGCCAGGCACCACGGGTCTTGTCCTGCGGAAGCCACGCCTGCTCCGGGCACAGCCTGGGTGGGCGGGCACCCGGGGGAGCAGCGTGGCCGCGGAGGCGAGCCCACGGCAGCTAAGCTGGGGCCGTGGCTTTTTCCAGGGTGGGCGTGACACTCGGTGAGTTCCTGCTTCCGGTTTTTAAGAATAACAACCAGACCCAAAGGCGCGATGAACCCGATGTTTCGGGGCGCCCGTTATCGCATGAGGCTGGGAATCTTCCCTCCAGGAGAGGCTGCCCTTTGGGGGCCGCACCAGCGGGCTTGTGAGAGGCTCTGTTTCATTTTGTTGTTTGAGTTTCTTTCCAAATGAACAATGACTAGTGTTTTTCAGTCACAAAGCGGACAAAAGCATGACGCATATGCCATAACTGTGCGCAGCCGGGGCCAGGCCTTCTGACAGGTGTGCCGTGTGCCTAACGTGGATGAGCTTGCTGGGGCCACCATGACAAAGGACCACCGACAAGGGCCGGGGACAGGCCCACACAACAGGAGTTTGTTCTCGCATCGTCCCAGGGCCCGAGCCCCAGGGGTGGGCAGGCTGCTGCCCCGGGGCCTCTCTCCGTGGCATGTGGACGGCCGCCTCCTGCCTGTGTCCTCACACGGTCGTCCCACTGTGTGTCTGTGTCCTGATTTCCTCTCGTAAGGACGCATTGGACGGGCCACCCCAGGCACCTCATTTCACCCTAATCACATCGGCAGGAACCTTTGCAAATGCAGCCCCATCCTGAGGTAGTGGGGGGTCAAGACCCCCACATAGGAACTTGAGGGGATACGAGTCACCCCATGACTTGGGGGCTATGGTCTCTCTCCTTACTTGGACACCGGGACACGCCGCCCACCAAGCCCACTCCCGCCCAGTCACATCATCGCAGGCTTCGACGCAGCTCTCTCCAAGTTAAAAAGCTTGAAGCCAGCAGCTGGTGCCTTGCCCAGCCCACGTCCGCCCTCCCGGCGCCCAGCCCGCGGCCCAGGCCCATCCTGGGACTGAGCTCGCCAGTGAGACTCCAGTGACTTCAGGCCAGGGAGAGCCGGTGACGCCTGCAGTCCCCAGCGCTGACGGGTGCAGCTGGAAGCAGCCCGGGGCTCTACGGCACCACTTGGGGGCACCCACGAAGGAGCCGCCAGATCCCACCAGGCAGAGACCTGAGCGGGGAACAAGCCGCCCTGCGTCACGCTGTAAGAATTCAGCCTCATGGACACACTTAAATGTGACATTAACGTGACTCTTCAAGTCTCACTCTCAGCTGTCTCTGAGACCCGACCCACTGTAACAAACTTCCAGTGACCACGAAACACGGGCCAGGCACCAAGTCACAGCCGCCCGGAGTGGCCGCCCAGGGCCCCAGCCCCCGCCACTGTGGCCGGGCGAGGCAGCACCTGCCAGGGCCGCGCCCAAGGCCGCTCTGCGCTGCCCTCGGCCAGCACCATGTCGGTGTTGGACCTTCCCGGCCTCTGGGCAGGGCGTGTACTTTCACACCGTCCTGCATGGAGCTCGGGTCCCCCCCGCCCTCGGCAACCGCCTTCCTCCACGAGCCCCCGAAGGGTACTCTGCGCTCGCTCGGAGCGGAGAGAGGCAGCCCCGGGACCCCAAGGTCCCACACTTGTTTTGGAAAAGATGCAGAAACTTCAAGGGCTCCGAGCCTGTGACCAAGTGTCACAGCACTTGGGGGTCAGCAGACAGGTCTAGGGGCCACGGCCCCTTGGAAGGAAATGACGATCATTTGCATAACGGGGTTTCTGTGGAAATCATAATTCATCCTACCTCTCACTCAGGGTCTGTTTCCTCCAGCGACCGCGCTGCCCGAAGGCCACTCGCCGCGGCCGGAGTCTGAGGCCCCACGTGTAGGGGAGAGGCTGGCAGTGCCGGCGGGGCACAGTGGCAGAGGGGCGGGGCTCTGTGGTTTTCCACACGGGGCCCTGGGGACAGCCGCCAACGGGGTCGGGGGCGACCACAGCTAAAGGCTCTCGTGTGAACAACAGCCCAGAAGCCACTGGGACTTGGCAGTTCACACCCCAGGGTGACAATGAAAGGCCTGGGGAGCTAAAACCTCCCTCAGGGGACTGCGCGACTTTTCCAGATGATGTCACAGGTTCTCAGGCGGCTCCAGCTGGGGTTCCAAGTGGCTCCCTGGGGTCAGGGCTCCCTCTGGCCCACCATCCCCTCCACGGTCCAGCTCCTTCTCCGTCTGTCTCCCTGCCCAGCACCCACTCAGGCGTCCCAGCACACCACCCTGAAACCTGAACCCAAACTCCACTCCTGGAATTCACAGTTTCCAGGGTCCCCAGGGCCTCGCCCCCCCAACCGCACAGCCGGGCTCTCGCCAGAGGAGACCGAGCTTCTGGAAGGCTCCAGGTGGCGGGATGCAGGAGGGAGCCCCGTGCTTCCCGAGGTTCTGGGAGAGGGCAGTTGCACACAAAGCCCCATTCTCCTCGCCCGCCGCCCCCCTCCGCGGACGGGAGGGCCGAAGCCACATTTTCCATGAAGGTTTCCCGCCCCACTGGCCGCTGCTCCCAGCAAAGCCTCTTTGTCCCCCCTTCCTGCCTGGCCTCCACCTCCATAAACACCTCAAGCCCCCGAGGCGGGGGCTGTGGGGGCTGGGTGCTCCATGCCCCCCGCCCCGTCAGCCCGCAGACCCCAAGGAACTGCCCCCTCCTCCTCCCGCTCTCAGTGGCCCCGACGGGCCAGCATTTGGGGCAGGCAGGAACGAACCGGGCCAGGCCGGCCCGGAGCGGGCTGGGGCCAGGACTCTGGCCCTCGTCCTGGCCGCCCGTCCAGGTGCCCGAGGAATGGGGCCTGCCGCCCCCCCTGCGCCCAGTGCCTCTCTCCTCAGAGGCCACGGGGGGGCTACTGAGACAGCGTGTGTGGCGTGGCGGGGGTTGACAGGCCTTGTCCCCAGGGCGATGATCATGGGGTAGCGGCCCAGGTCTGGCCGGAGGGGCCTCTCTGGCTCTGCCCCCTGTGTGTGCTCAGGAGCCAGACGGCCCTCCCAACCTCGCGGCGTGGGCCGCTTCCAACGGCAAAGTCATGGAGGACACCGTGAGACTCGTGGCACTAAACAGACCTCGGGAGGAGGCCCGTCTGCCACCTGAGCCGAAGCAAGAGGCGGTTCGTCAGCCGGTTACACGGTGACGTCACCCCGGGTCTCCACCACTGGGGGAGTTTGTGTGAAAGGCCACACGTTCTCGTGTTTGGGGCTGCGCGGCGCCCTCAGCCGGCAGGTGACCCGCGAGCACAAGCTTATGGCGAGCGAGGGTCAGCCCCTCTGGACTCACCAACGCGCTCACTCTGAGAGAGTGGATGGTGTGGCGTGGGACCCGCCGCAGGCACCATATAACTAGGCCTTGTCGGGGGGGTACATAGCGCCCCAAACAGCGAGGATGTGCCTGCCAGTGGCACAGGGGCCCCCGGGTGTCCGAGGGCCTGCTCGTCACCCAGCCCCGCACCTCCCGGGTCTGGGCAGGAGGGCAGCGGGGGAGATAGGCCCCCAGTAACAGCTGGGCTTTCTCCGGCCAATCCTGCTCCGGCCATGCTGCAGCCTGGCCCCCGGCCTCGGGCGTCCCTGGGGCACACGCTCCGTGGGGACGGGCCCAGCAGGCCAGCAGCATTGACCCCGGGCAGGGCCTCCAGGGAGCAGGTGTCACGGGTCTCCAGCCTCAGGGTGGCAGTGAGCAGGCCAGGCCGGAGGGCAGCTCCCCGAACAAAGGCCCGACATCGAGACACAGGGGAAGAGACGCCCGGTTCCCCGGACGGAGCCCAGTCACACCCACGGTCCCGGGTAGCGGTGAACAGCCCCCTTGCACCCTCGATTTGTGAAAATGATTATCATACTCCTACGCCTGGGTGGCAGGCCACAGCACGGTGGGGAGGGAGAAGGGTGGGGCTCACCCCTCTCGAGCACCTTTATCTAGAAGCTGGGATCTGGCTGAAACATGGGCCCCACCGGAGGCAGGGGACCACACCCGGTCCCCGGCAGACCACGGCCCCCGCCAAAGGGGACCATGCTGCCAGCCAGAGAAAGGGCTCAGGAGATACCTGTCTGGCTGACCCCAGCACTGCCCCCACCCTCCGTACTGACCCCTCAGCACCGCTGTGCCCCAGCACCCAGTGTGAGGGGGGAGAATCAAAGACAGTCACCCAGGGACCGTCCCCGCCCTCGCTTGGCCCCAGCCTCGCTGACTCTATTAGGAAGAGTATGTTTTATTAATACTGGATATTAAAGTTTAATATTGTGATTACAGGGGAAAAATGGGACTTCACCTTCGAGGAGTATTAGAGGATTCCAAAGTGAGCCTGTGAATGAGAGGGACATTTGTCACGGCCCTGCAGGACGGTGGCCCCCATTCATCACGCCCCCAGGCAAGCCTCCGCGGCTGGGCGCCTGGCCTCACGCCATCATTTCCCCTGCGGTGCTCCTGCAGGGCCAGCTCCCACCCCAGGGGTCTGAGACCACCGGGGAGGAAGCATGGGTGAGGCAGGGGGCACCAAGGCCCCCACACAGGGGCTCGCCGCTCAGCACCTGCACCTCTCTGCCCAGTCCTGGCCACCTTCCTCCAGGCTGAGACCGAGGCCGGACACCCCACATCAGTGCTCCTGTGAAGGGAGTTCGTGGGGAGCATGCGCCCCTGGTTTGCCACGGGAATGGGGGCTTGGGCCTTCCTCACCCCCAACCAGGGTGTGACAGCAGGGGAGCGGCAGGACCGCACCCCCACCCCGGAAGCCAGGGCCAGTGGGGTGGGGCAGGTGCTGGGCTGCTGACAGAGGGCTCCAGAAAGGTGAGGGCACCACCCACTGCCATGCTCCCTCCTCCGTAGCACCCCAGGGCAAAGGAATTGGGGCGCAGAGCCCCCAGGTGAGACTTTGAGGCCCGGCCCAGTGCCCCCTCCCTACAGGTCCTGCAGGCTGGCCAGCAAACTCAGGGCTCCCTCCTGGCCACATGCCCCTCCCTCCCCACCCCCCACTGGTAGCACATGTTCCTCTCTACCTGCCGGGGCACCTGCTGGGGCACCTGGCGGGACACGAGCCACTTGACTCTGGTCGCCACCCCATCCCGACACACACACACACACACACACACACACTCAGCTTCATGCTGCACAAGGTGCTGATCACTGCACCCGGCGTGGGGTCAGCGAGGCCCGTGAACACTTTGGGGAGGACGCCGCTGGTTACGAAAAGAACCGGGGGCCAGGCAGGCAGGCACGAGGCGGGGGTCCCGGCAGCACCCCCTTCACCAGCTCAACAATGGAGAAGGCCGGGCAGGATCCGAACTGATTCAGCCAACAGATGGCAGACGCCCGCCGCTCACGCTCACTCCGGCCCACACGCATGGCAGACATCACCAATCAATCAGACGCCACGGATCAGTCGCCACATGCACGTGGCTGCTGAACCCGGACCAGCCGGGACCCCCCAGCCACCTCCAGGCAGCCAGGCCAGCCGGCCAGAGCGGTGGGCAAACTGGGATCCGGCCAGAGGCCCGACTAGTGAGCAGGAACCAGAGAACTGGGGGGCGGGGTCCGTCTGCAGGGTCTCAGCTTCCCCTCGGGGAGGAAGCAAGGGAGCAGAGGGCATGCAGTCCAGCTCCTGGCCACGCCCAGGAGGGCCTGAGGGGGGCTGTGACCAGCCCTGTGCCAGGGGTCTTCGTGAAGTGTCACCTACTGCCCGGCAAAGCCCCGCGTTCCGGGAAGGGCCGTGAAGCTGTCACTCAGGGGCCGACGGCCCCCATCCGGGCAGGCTCACGGCAGGTCCCTCCGCCCAGAACAAGGATAAACGGCTGCAGCGAGGACTCCATCGGGGCCTCCCAGGAGAGCCCCGGCCACCTCGGGGGACCGGCAGGCGGGCGCGGGCTGAGGGAAACGCCAGGAGCCCGGGAAGGCTGTGCGGATGCGAGCGGCTCCCTGTGGCCTCGGCCCCTCCGCGTCGGCGTGGGGAGCGGCAGCAAACACCCTCCCAGCAAAGTGTTCTCGCGGAAGCGACCTCACCCGCAGGTGACCGTCTGACCACAGCAGCAGACAGGTGGACACCCACCCCCGGCCCCAGAGCACAGGCAGCCCCTCCTGGCAGGACCAGGGGCCCCGAGAGGCCAGGTCTTCAAGGGCCAAACCAAGGTGAGGCAGGGGGAGTGCAGGGGGCACCGTGGGCCACTCCCCGAGCAGACCCGGGGGCCACTCCAGAGCGCCCCTCGGCCTTGGGGCAGCTCAGGGCCCAAAGAGAATCCACAAAGCAAGAAACGCCAGAGGGACCCCGGCAAGGCCCTCAGTCTGTGCCACCCCCATGTCCTGGTGACCCCGGCAGCCCCAGCTTCAAATCGCTGGTTACAGGGAAGGAGCCCCGCCAGGACCCCACCTGGAAGAATCTCGGGGGCGGTGTTGGGGGCACCTGGAGCGAGACCTGAGTTGGCTCAGGTGCACCCTGCTGTTGCTGGCAGCTCAGCGACTGGAACACAGGGGCACCTTGACCCCTTTATTGTGACGGAAGGGGACAAAAGAGAATCAAAGGTGCGGTGCTCAGACAGGGGCATGGGGTGGCTGGCAGCCGGGGCCGGGGGACCTTGCTCCTCCCTGGAGACCGTTGTGTATCCTGAACTCCGTATTATATTTTAAAAAAAAACCAATTCAATTAAAAATAAATACCCTCACGCTTGTCTGAGCATATCTTTCTCTCATTCAAGAAAGGCTGTTCGCCCTGAAACTGAGTGAGGAAAGGGGGTGCAGGACCTCCTCTCCACGTCAGGGGACCGGAGCTAACGCACGAGGCGGTCGCCCGCATTTCAGACAACTGTCCAACACGGGAGCCGCTAGCCAAATGCGGGGAGTAAAACTTAAATTAATTAAAATAAATAAAATCTGAGAGTCAACTCCTGAGTCACACTAGATACATCTCAAATGCTCAACAGCCACACGAGGCCGGTGGCCACCCTTGGACGGCGCAGACTCGGGACACTCGGGCGCCACGGAAAGCTCCAAGGCGGGCGGCACAGCGCCCCCACCCGGGGCTCCCAGGGTCTCCTGCACACAATGGGAGCTTAATCGATACTCCAAAGGCTGCATCCCCATCTGCTGCCCTGGTGGGGGGCACACACCCTAAACTGGGCAGAGTGGGCTGTACAAGCAGGCGGGGCTGGTCCGGGCAGGCTTCCTGGAGGAAGTGGAGCGCCCGGCAGCGGGGTGGCAGAGAGACCTGAGGACTGAGTGGGGAGGAAGGCGGAGGCGGCTGGTCAGAGATGGCGGCACAAATCTTGGAGGCCCTCCAAGGGTACCGGCCAGCGATGGGGCTGACCAAGGTGTACGCGGGCCCCAGGGACACACTCTGACCAGAGGCCTTGCTGGCCCCAAGCTTCCTGACGACTCTGATGAGCAGACATGCTTTCAGGAGAAAGTTCCAGACCCCCTGGAAGTAGGAGGACAGGGATCTAGGACAGACACTAGGCCTTCTGAGCCAAGTGGGGCTGCAGCGGGGCCCAAGGAGGGGAGAGTGGCCCCACAGAGCCTGGTGGTCCTGGGGTCTCACTGGCTACCGCCGCCCTTTCTCCACCCAGAGACCCCCGGGCAGAATCCCTGAGCCCCCCCGTCCCTCACCTGAGCCTGGCAGCGGCTACCGAGAACTGGAAGGAGCACACGGCACACCTGAAGGAGCCCCTTTCCTTGAGTTGTGTTTTTTATTTAATTTTCCAACGAACACACTCTTTTATCATCCAAAACTGTGAAAGTAAATTAAGGAGAAATGGGTTTCTTTCAATTAGGCTCAGCGTTGCTTTGAGTAACTGCCTATAATTCTATTTAATGAAAAAATAAAATCATTATTCCACGTCTCCCCTGCCCTGTCACAAGCCCACAGACGGGCTCCATTAGCGTGCACCGTAGATTTATTTAATTAGAAAAATATTTTGTTTTCTCTGATTCTTTGGGAAAAGAAAAAAAAGCCCTCCAGGCACAAAATTAATCAAATCTGTTACCTGGCGGGTAATGGCCCCTGCGCTGCGGCACTTCTCCGTCCACGCTGCTCCTGCCCCGGATTCCCACCCAAATGTGGGTGTGGGGCCCCGTGGGCCACCGCGCTGCCCTGGCCGTGTCTGGGGGCTCAGATGCCAAGGCCCTCGCTGCCGGTGGAGACCCCCGTGGCAGGCACGCGGGAAAGGAGCCAAATTCCTCCGTCGCCACAAAGAGCCATCCCCTGGGCGCGCGCGACCACGCAGGATGCCGGGGCCAGGACCCACACGTGCTGCTTGTTAAACCACAGCCCGCGTGACGGCGCCCACCCCAGGACCACCCGCCTGGGGCCCCATCTGGTCCCCAGGGACCCGCGTGAGGTCCCTGGTGGTAGGAGGGGTCTGGAGAGACCCCCTAACTGTGAAGAAGCTGTCGCCCCCACACCCCTGGGCGACAGCAGAGTGTGGGGGTCAGGTACTGAGGACCCCGCAGAGGGACCCCGAGTGCCCAGCAGGAGGGCGCCCAGTGGGATGTGTCCTCGTGCGGTTGAAGCCATGCCGGGCCCTGTTCTGGGGGTATCAAGTCATCTGCCCTCAGCCCTTCCAGGGGACAAGACGTGGGTTGACTCCCGGGAAGCCCCTTCGACGCCGTGAGGCCGGGGTGTGCTGACACAGGCACAGAGCTTGGAGCTTCAGGCCGGGGAAGCTGGAGGGACGTAGGTCAGACTCAGGAAAGAACTTCCGTGGGGCAGGACTTGTGCATTCGGCGCCCCGGGCTGAAAGAGGCAGTGAGGCCCACATCCTCAGCCCCGAGCTCCCCGCCCCACCCCGCCCCGCACCGCCCTGTCCTCTCCCTTCTCTCTTTTTCAGGACTCCCTGCAGGTCCCTCAAAGAACCTTCCCTCCCAATCGCCAATCACTCCCGTAAAAAAAAAAACAAAAAAAAAACAAGGTCCGACCGGTTAGAGGGCGCGGGTGGCATCGCCTGGGCTCCGGAAGAAGCGTGTGCGGCAGCGAGAACTTCAGAGAGAAGCCGCCCGCCTGCTCCCGGGGCGCCAACCCGGGTGGTCCCCACACACCCCGCTTATGCGGACTTGCGTCCGTGGCCTCATCAAATCTGATACGTTCCTTAAACCGCCCTGAAGGATTTAGAAGCAAGTTATATTTTGGTTTATTATTGCCGCCCCCCCACCCCAACAAAAGCAGCTCACCTTTATTTCAGGGAAGCCGGGAGGCGCCAGGCCGGGGAGGGTGCCGGCCGCTGGGCATGACGGCCAGGCCCCAGGCCTGCCTGGCGTCCGCGCGAGCCTCCCAGAGCCTGCAGGGCTGCCGAAGGACCATCTCGGGGTGAGTTACAGCTGCGCTGCTGCGGGGCCGGCACCTGATAAACACTATGGACGCACGGGCACGCCCTCTGCTCACGGGGCTGGTCCGCCTGCCCAGCTCCCCCCCAAACTCAGCCCGGGACATCGAAGAACAGAGAACATTCTGGACCCACGGCCGCAGGCAGGGGAGCTTCATTCTCTGCAGCCCTCGGCCTGGAAAGTGCTGGAAACTCTGAGGGGATGTGTTTCCGCCAGAACCCTTGGCAGAGGCCCCGCAGCTGCCTGCAGGTAGGGCTGGGCCGCCCGCTCTAGGAGTGAGCACGTGGGAGAAGATAGCCCTCCACGCGCCGCTCTGCCCGAGCGGGGCACCGGACTCTCAAGGAAGACCTGCCAGGTGCACACCTCCCAGTCTCTGGGCCCCCGCCTGGTCTCTGTCCACTTGGGGTCCCCAGCCAGGACACGTGGCTGCTTGCAGACCACGTCAGGCAGCCACACAGTACGGAGGCTGCCCCCCGCCTCCCGGCGTGTTCCACCAACACTGGTGCTTGTGGCTCCGAACCAGGTGAAGCCAAAAACCCATGTCTGTGGCTGTTATCTCTCAGGGCCGCTCTCCCACCTCCGCACCCCTCCCGGTGGCAGAACCCAGATGGGGGCCCCCAACATGGTCTGCGGGGCCCTTGGGAGCTGCAGGTGTCTGGCCCTAGACAAGCCTCTTGCCCCGCCTGCCTCGGTCTCCCCTCCTCTGCACCACCCCCAACCCAGGCTCCGTAGGACCGTGCATAGGCCCTCCGAGGGCAGGCCGGACCCGGAGAGGACAGGCCGGACCCGGAGAGGACAGGCCAGCGGCCTCTCAGCCGTTCACAGTGACCTCTCGGAGGCCTGTTGTCTCCGCCCACCTCCCAGTCCCTACACACGGCCAAGTCCCGACCCGACCCCCGCCCTGTGTGCGGTTGAGGGCCCCAGGCCTCCCTCCCTTCCGCACCACCTGGGAAGGAGCTACGGCGTGCAGGGCCCATCTGTGCATGGAGCACGGCCGCCCCCTGCTGGCACCCACGTGCAATGACCACAGGTGGGAATCCGAGCCGTCACCCTGCGACTCGCCCGCAAGCCTGGGAGGAAGGGGCTGTGAACGCAAACCCCTGCACCTGGCCGACGCTGCAGACCCGGCCCTGCAAGGCCCAGTGCTGGACTGAGCCAGCGTCCACCGAGCACTCGCCGTGCGCAGGGCGGGCACTGAGCAGTCCCACGGGACAGCTCTCCGACCCCCAGAGCCCGGGAGCCAGGAAGGAAACGGAGGCAGAGGCGCCGGCAGGAAACTAGGGTCTGGAGGTGAGGTCGCTGTCCCCTCTGGATGGGGAGGAGAACCTCACAAGCACCAAGGTTGTCTGTCACCCTCCGCCCGTTGCCCGAGTGAAGAAACAGCCAAGCGCACCGAGTCACCCTCGACCCTGCCTGGAGGTCTTCTCTCTGCAGGCGGCCGGCCTGGGGCACCTGGGTGGGGGGGACAAGGAGGAAGGGGAGCTGGATGGGCCTTGGTGGTGGAGTCAGGGCACAGCCCCCCCTCCCCACACAAGACCTCTCCCCGAAGCAGCTGTGGGCAGGGCAGTGGTGAGCACGAGGTGCCGGCTGCCAGGTCCTGGGACCAGGCCTGTCCCTGGAGCCCGACTTCCCATCCCTGACCACCTACAGGTCCCCCGAGATGTCCCCTACCCTGGCTGCCTCCCCACACCTGCCCTGGTGTGGGGCTCCAGGCCTCACTCCACCCCCGGCCAGTGTCCAGCGCCCCCTGACCTCCCAACCTACTCACTCCTGCAGAAGCCCCCGGCGGCCCCAGCACCCCTCCCCAGTCCCCGGCCTGCCTGCCCTGCTCCCTGGAGCCAAACGCCGAGCCTGGCCACCCAGTTGCCACCACTACCGAGACACCAGGGTGCAGTGGGCGGCCACAGAATTCACCGGCCAGGGCAGAAGAAGGCCTTCCTCTCCTCGCCCCGGGGAGGGCCTTGTGACCTCAGCTGGAACAGACGGTGGGGCTGGCTGTCTTCTGTCCCAACAACAAAGGCTGGGCAGTTCCCGTCCTCTGCGTCACCATCATTCCTGAGCAGTGTCTGTCACAGGACACTGGCCAGGGCCAACCAGGACTGAGTTCCCAGAGGCCCTTCTCAGTGGGGGCCTGGGGTCACCATGGCCCGGCCCCCTGACCCCCAGCCTCATCCAGGAACCGCACGCAGACGGGTGCTGCCCAGGACCATCCTGGGCCTGCCACCCCACCCTCACTCCCAGAAAACCCTCATTTCTGGAGCCTCCGGACCCCAACCTTGGGTTCAGCGTGACCACGGCGGACAGCAGACAGGGGTCGCTGAGGCTAAGGCAGGTCACGGTGTTCCCGCAGGTCAGCAGCCAACGTGAACCGTGAGCCGACGGTGGGAGCAGCCATCACATCGACCGGGTTACCCTCATGCCCTCCTGGGAGGGGGTCGTGACGCCCCCACATCCAAATGGGGGGGTCGGGCCCTGAGCAGCTAAAGGGCGCAGGTGAGTGGGTGAGCGGAGCAGGCAGGGCCGCGCCCTGCAGAGGGGCATCTGAGCTCGATGTGGGCCCTGGGGCCAGTTCAGGGAGGGGACCCCACGGTGTGCCCAGGGAAAGCCAGGCTGCGCGGCGGCCGCGGGTGAGCGTGCCCGCCTGGAGAGGGGTAAACCGTGAGGAGCTCCACAGTCTCCAGCCACAGCCCTGCCCCGTCCTTGGGCTCCTGTGCCTCAGTTTCCTCCACTGGCGCAGATCCAGATTTCATAGGACTGAAGCTTTTCAACTTGGGCCCAGCCCTGGTGGAAGGGCTGGGAGCCACGTCAGCACGCGACAACGGCAGCATGGGCGTCCATGCTTACTGGCGCGGGCACGCTGGCATGCACACGTTTACACACGGTTGGGTACATGCACTGTGCATACACGTGCACACATGTGTTCATGTGCACACACATGAACAACAGGCACAGGCACCCATGTGTGCGTGCACGTGGCCACACCTAGTATGTACACACATATGTGCCTGTACACACATGCACGGCACATGCATACACACACCTGCGTGGTACCCGCTGCCATGCAGGCAGGCAGCACACACACCGATGCACACACGCAGCCCACGTGTGCAGGCAGCTTCTGTGTCCCTGGTGCTTTCAGACACTCAGGGCGCCCGGCGAGGAGAGTGCGAACAGGGCGTGCGCCGTGAAGCCAGAGACCCCGCGGTCCCAGCCCAGTCCTCCCGCGAGCTCCCAAGCAGCACGCAGAAACCTTCCTCTCTTTTTTCTGATTTTAAATTTACAATCGTCATTTTTAAAGAGGAGAGAGGAAATTCCTTTAAAGGTTTTGGGCATACATAAGGGAATGAGTGTTCGTTCCTTTTCAGTACTTCTGCGTTCCGATAAACAAGCCGCCCTCGAGGACTCATTAAAGAACTTATTATTCTGATGAATTAAAACTGATCAACGCAGAGAAATCCTTTATTCTCTTAGAAAGCTGATACTTCCAGAAACTTAGCCAAGTTACCTTAGGCTGTTCGGCTTAAAGTCACAAGCCTGGAGCAGTTTTTAAGTGTTAAGTGGAAGTGTGAGGCTGACCTGTTGGACCACGTAGGCCAGACTCAACTCTCTCAACTACCGAAGGACGTAAAATACCCCGCGCAGAGGGACTATGTCTACACTGGACATCGAGCGTGGACGGGATGGTGTGGTTGGGTCATCTCTTGGCTTGATTCCCGTGTTCCAGGGGACAGGATCGTGATGCTCCAGGGAAATGGTTGGCCCACCCCACCCGCCGGGTGACCTTTCTCATGATCTCTGGCCAGCTTTTTATAGCCACCGTGCCACGGGCTCCTAAAAAGGTCTCGTCTCACAGTCCCAGACTGGGTTTACATGTGGGCATCGTTCGGAACGGTGGGGGGTGGGCCCCGGGGGGGTGGGCCCCCGCACTAGCGTGAGCCGGAATCAAGCTGCTGGGAGCAGCGGGGGACAGTCAACCCGCCAGCCTCACGCCCCGTGGCCGAGAAGGGTGTAGCTATTGCAGGTCAGCGGTCTACTCAGCCACAGGGCCTCCTGGAGCCCTTGGCGGTGCTTCTTGGAAAACACGGCGGCATCTGCTCAGCTCAGCTGCAGGGCCAGGAGCGCTACCAGTGCATCCTTCAGCCCCTGTGACGCTGTCCCCCGTTCCTGAACCAGTCCTCGGGTGCGCCCTAACGGGAGGACCACGCCTCCAGCAGGACCATGGGAAAGGCCGCCATTGTGGGGGTCGGGTAGGACCAAAGGGACAGGAGTGCCCCATGGGTCGGGGCTGAAACACAGTGCGCCCCCGGCCCCTTCTCTCCTCTACCAGCTTCCTGTGACAGCTGCATAAAATTGTCACAAACGTGCTGGCTTCAGACCACCGATATTCGGTGTCTCATAGTCTGGAGGTCAAGTTCAGGTGGGTCTCCCTGGGCTAAAATCCAGGCGGGTGAGCAGGTGCCTTCCGGAGGTCCCCGGGGAGAATATGCCCCCGCCTTTCCCAGGCCTGGAGGGCCCGCATCCCGCGCTCGAGGCCCCTCCACCGCAGTACCCGCCGTGGGCCCCCTCTCTCCTCACCGACACCTGCTCTCCCTGGCTGACTCTGTTGGCCCCTGAGGACCCTCGTGACAGTGTGGGGCCCAGTGTATCATCCAGACCCTTCACTTAACCCCCATCTTCCAAGTTCCTTGTATCGTGTAATGTCACATATCTACAGGTCCCAGGACCCGTGTGTAGACACGTTTCGGGTTCCATTTCAGCCCACCCCTCTCCGCAGGACAGCACCCCTGCCCGACAGAGGCATGCCACAGCCGGCGCCTGGACCGAGGGGCGGGCCGAGCCCGGAAGAGCCAGGGGAACCTGGCAGCCCTCCCGCCTGGGGCTGGAAACTGTGGAGAAGCGGCGGGTGTTGGAGCGCACGCGAGCCTGCACACACACGCATGTGAATCTGCCTGATACGACGCACACGGCCGGGGACAGCATCACCAAGTCCAGGGGCGCTACACTGTCTCTAAGTATATTTAAATAGCAAATAGTGCTTTCAACAGAAAACCCCAGGGATTTCCACCTCACCACCCTCAACAGCCGGGGACCCTTTCCTGACGCCCCCAGGGCTTCCTCGCAGCTCTCCTGAGGCTGGCAGTGGTGATGACTATGAAGATCACAGTGCCATCGGCGGGGCAGGCCCCATGACACCCTCAGACCAGGAGGCTGCCCAGCCCCTCCCGGGCGGTTCTGCGGGCAAGAGGCCGGCACAGAGCCAGACACGTGATCGGAGCTGGACCCACGGTGCCTCCGGGGGAAGCCAGACCCGGCAGAGGAGCTGCGGGTCCAGGAGATGGGCAGATGCAGAGACGGAGAATGGGGACACTGTGGCGACAAGCTCCCTCCTTGACCACGCTTCAGGCAGGCTCCCGGGCCCCCTTCTCCGCGGAGCCCCAGCCACGGGCCCTGACCTCAGCCAGCCAAGTCCACTGGTAGCGAGGGTCCTGCTAAGTTGGCAGGGCGGGCTCCCTTGGCCCCGGGGGCGGGTCAAATCCCTTGTCCCCACCCGTGATGTCCGAATACCCGGGCCTGCCTTCAACAGGGTGCCCCCATAGCTTCCCCCCTGCCCGTCACCCTCACCCAGCTCCTGGCCTTTCCGTCACCCTCACACGCTCGACCCAGCTGTAGTGGCCATGAAGAAAGCCTTCCTCTCCTTTTGCAAGTGTCAGAATGGCATCGACTCCAACAGTGACCCCCCACCCCCATGTCTCCCAGCCCAGGCCACACCCTCCACTCCCCTGTCTGTCCGGAGGCTGCATCTGTCCCGGGGGTGGGGGAGGGGTGACGGAGGGGGAGGGGGAGGCCCTCCCCGGGGTGCCAGGTGCCTAACTTGCACTCTCTGGGCACAGCACCCCCACCCCGGCTTTCAGCAAGGCAGCCAGCCAAGGTGCCAGCTCCTGGCAGCGGCATGCCTCTGACGCCACCAAGGCCACCGAAGCCACTCCACGGAGGGCACCCGCCCCCAGGAGAGGCCGCCCGCCTGACTTCATTAATCTAACACTCGCTCTCGTGTCAAAGTGCACACAATTTCTAGTAAAAATGATCCGGCTGCTAATTAGGCTGTTTATAACTTGTTTCCCCGGTCACTAATGATAATTAACATGCAAATGAGCTCTGGGAGGGGAGGCTCTGGGGCCCCCGGTTCATTACCACGTTAATTACTGTTTGCATACTTAACGGTGCAGATATAAATGGCGGCATTTAGTGTAACGGGCATGATGATAATTATACCAACGACATTTTGAAAAGTCATTTTGCTGTGTTATTTTTCTGCGTGATTAATGGCTCCGCGCCCGGTTGATAAACTTCGTTAGCGCAGACCAATGGAGGCTGCGCACACCAAGCGGCCGGCGGGCTCGGCCCATTCATCTCCCGTCCCTGTTGGTTTCCAAGTTTCAGAGGAAGGAAAAGACAGAGGAGAAAGTTCAGCGGCTTCGGGGGACAGTGAGCTTCCCGAACCCCCTGCTTCTGGGGCTTCTCGGAACCTTCCCTGAAGGCCACGGCCGACGGAGTCCGCTTAAGGGGCTGAACCTGAGGGGGTCTGTGGCTGGAGGTCGGCTTCCCGGGGGAGTCCGGGCCTCCCGGCACGGCAGCGCCGACGCCATGGGAGGCCCAGCTTCCCTCTGTCCCTCCTTTCTTCCTCCCCTTACCCACCTGCCGGGCCGGGCAGCGGCAGCCTGACCCTGCCCCCTGGGACCAACACCCCAATGAGAAAAGCCTGCCACGGACGAGGGGTGGGCACGGCTCATGGAGCCAGTGAGGGGCAGGGAGAAAGGAGGAGCCGTCGCAGATGAGGGCTCAGCAAGGGTCTCCCTAAGGGGGGCGATGGGCCCCAAGCAAGCGAGGCAGGACCGTGGGCCGTGCAAAGGTCCTGGGGCAGAAGCAGTCTTGTCGGTGGCCTGGGGCTGGGAGGAAGCAGCAGAGGCAGGGCAGGAACCAGCGGTGCGAGGCAGCCCTGGAGGCCTAGGACCGTCTCTGTGACGGGGACGTAATTTCTCAAGCCGGTCCCTCCTTAGACATAGCTGTGCCCACAGTAGCACCCCTAAGGCAGAGGTGGCCCTCGGCAAACCACCAGCCCTGTCGCTGAGATGCAAACGCACCCAGAGCGACAGGTGGGCCGCCGGCGGGGGAGGGCCGTGGCGGGGACGCTCCTCCCCCGCTGCATTATTGATCAGGGACAGACGGGGAGCCGCCCACGACAGGTGTGCTGTCTCCCACTCACCTGCTGCCAGGCCCGTGACGGGCTCAGCAGGGGCCGGCGAGGCCGCAGGGGGGGTTCCAGCCGTGGGGGTCGGTCCAGGAGGAAGGGCCCTGAGGGGAGAGGCTGCCTGCTTAGGGCCACGGCCCCAGGACAGTGAACTCTGCCCACCGCAGTTCCTGCCCGCCTGGCGGCAGGGACCAGGGGCTGAAATTTCATCTGGTGACAACCAGGCCCTCGCCCACCCTGGTCCCCTGGATCTCTGCAGGGGCCCAGCCACTGCAGCCTCAGGTAAGCCCCCACCTGGGGACGAAAGGCTGCTCAGAGTCAGGGGGGCTGGGGGGTTTCTGAGTGCTGGCCGCCGGGGGCTCTGGGTCAGCCCAGGGGTCCACAGGACAGTGGGAGCTGCGCCCACAAATAAGACTAGAGCTGCACCTGGTGGGGGGGGGCGAGGGATGCTCCCCTGAGGGAGTCCAAGGTCGCCTTTGGGGGCGTTGGGTGCCGCCTTGGGCTGTTGCTAAGCGCGCCCCCTCGTCATCGGGCTTGGCTGAGGAGACAAACGGGCCTTCCTGGCTGGGTACCTGTGGAGGAGGGGGAGGGCAGGACGTCCCCCGGGGAGCCCACAGGGGACAGTGTGAGCTTGGGTCTGGGCTGTGTGCGCCCTCCCCTCTTTCGTGTGCCACTGGGCCGGGTAGGGGGGTGGTGGTTTGAAAGGTTCACCTACTTGTCTCTGG
Organism: Mormoops blainvillei; assembly: GCA_004026545.1. Classification (NCBI taxonomy): domain Eukaryota; kingdom Metazoa; phylum Chordata; class Mammalia; order Chiroptera; family Mormoopidae; genus Mormoops; species Mormoops blainvillei. Next base: position 42,838 of record PVJD01010735.1, read on the forward strand.
GGTCGTGCCAAGAGCCCCTGTTTGGAAGCCCTGCCCTGGGCCCTGGCAGTGGCCTCAGCTCCTGGGTGTCAGAGGGGCTCACACTTTTCTCCTGGCCAAGGAAGGGCAGCAGTCCAGGAGGCGCGGGTCCTCCCGGGGCCGCAGCAAGGCCTGCGGGCAGCGGCCTCACCGGGCAGCCCCTCCTGGTTTCTGGGCCCAGCGCCGGGACGCGCCCTTACCTGCGGTCGCTCTGAGGAAGTTGGAGGGCAGGCCAGGGGCGGGGGGGGGGGGGGGGGTACCCTGCTTTTGTGCAGGTGGCGGGTACAGTGGACGCCGTGCCGACAGCCTTGGTCCCCCTGGGGAGCCCCTGAGGGGTCGTGGAGATGCAGCAGGAGCTCCTCGGCCCAGGCCGGGGGCCACCCAGCTCTGCATCTGTGGTCAGGGCCTAGGGGCAGCCTGCCCACCCACCTCCCACGCGGGGAGCGCCACAGGAGTGTGAGGTCGCCCCAAGGCCACCGCCAACTGTCCACTTTCATAAACGACTTCCATTTCCAAAGAAAATGCCCGTCCCGGCGCCCCGAGGCCTCTTTCTAGAGTCTAGGGGCGTGGGGGGGACAATATCTCAGCACCTGCAGCAGGGACTTCGCGCTCCTACGGGGACCAAAACGCGGCACCCATGTCCCTCAGGGTGCCCTTTTGGGGGCCCCTGCAGGGGGCTGGTGGTGGCACCGCCCTTCGCTAAGCCCAGCCGGGTCTGACCACACACACAGGGGCCACTGCCGGGCAGACCACCCAGAGCAGGAGGCGCGGCCCCTGGGCCCCGGAAGCACCCCCACGCGCCCGCCTTCTCCTCGGGTCTGTGATGACCGTGGCCCTAGGCTCTGGCCTGGCTCCCACTGACCAAGTGAAACTTCACAGTGAAACTCCGTTTGTCCCTAACACTGTGGACACGCCATGAACTTCCCACAAAGATGCCACCTGTCCTGTCCTGCCAAGGTTTGACAGGCACAGCAGTGCAAAGGGCAAGTGCCCAGAACCACCTCTACCGGCTGCCCAGACGCCGTCGGAAATGGCGAGGCCTCCCGCTGCGGCCGAGGGAAAGCGACCCCTCTCCGAACCCAGGCCTCACCGGGCTGGAAGCGGCGCACGTGGGTGTGCACCGTAGCCACTCGGGGTCCTGTGTCCTGACCCCCGCGGCATGAAGCAGGTGCCCTGAGGTCACCCGCGTCCGGTGTGCTCCTCACGGCGGGGCCGCGGTTGCAGCCGGTGACGTGCCGAGGCCGCTGGGCTCATCTGGCCCGTGCCTGCGGGTCCTCGGGCCCCGGGTGCCGGGCAGAAGCTCCGGGGACTCATCAGGGCTAATGTGACTGCAAACGAACGCCAGGCAGCCCCGCACCTCCTGGCCCCGGGCCCTTCTCGCAGCCCGTGTGACAGCCCCGCTCCATTACGGTCCCCGCCTCATTAGGGTAATTAAAATGGAAGTAATCAAAGCAATGGAAAATCTCTTAATAAACTGTCACCGCTGCATTCATCGTTCGGGCGCTGAGCCTTTGTGAAGGTCAAGGGGCTGCCGCGCGGGCGGGAGACCAGGCCCTGCCGACCACACCAGCCCGCTCAGGCAGACCTTGACCCAAACTCCCTGACAGGCAGCGGGGCCACGTCCCAGGAGACCCTGGCCCTGGGAAGGGAAGCAGAGACACAGTCCCCACACTCCCAGCGCCCCTAGCCCTTCCTCTCCGCACCCATGTCCCCATGGTGCAGAGGGCGGGGCTTTGCCTTGCACGGGGCCCTTGGCACCTTGACTTGGGAGATGCCCTCGCCCAAGGCAGAACCATCTTCCCAGGGACCTGCCACTCCCCGCCCCGCCCCCGGGACCCCCAGGGTGGCTGCCTGTGAAGGGTCCCTTCCTCCTGCTTTTGGAGGGGAAGGGGCAGGATTCCTAAAACATCACCTGAAGCTGCAGTCCCCTCCTCGAGTACAGTCGAGGGGACCCCAGCCTACGGGCTCTTGTCACAGCTCCTCAGAGCCCCCTTCCGGGCCTCACCCCAAGGGGACACGGGGTCCGAGGGAAGAAGCCGACCAGAAAGGGGCTGGACGGGCAGAGGATCGCGTCGGCCTTCCCAGGCTGGGAGAAGCCTGCGTGGAGGGCACCACGCCGCTGGGAAGACCCCGGGAATGCAGGAGGCGGGCAGAAGGGGCCCGAAGCAGCCTGGCTGAGCTCTGGGGGCAGAAGGGGCCAAGGCGGCCCTTGTCCGTGGGGACAATGAGGACGCAGGGCAAGAGTGGCCCTAAAGCGCAGCCAGCTCCACCCCGGCGTCCAGCGGCCCCGCGCCCTGAGCCTCCCCACGATCTGCTCCGAGGCTGTCGGGGACTGACCCCTCCCCACGCTGGACAGAGCCGGCCAGGGGGCGGGGCGGGGGTCAGGTGGAGGGGCTGCAGGGGCGTCCGGCCGCTGGGGGCGCCGCTGAGCAGCGGGCGGCGGTTGTTGATGTTCTCCCGGGAAACGCTTGGCCACTGCTGCCGGCGCTGCCCACCCACACCGTCGTTGGGACGCCTGGGAGCCCAGCCCTGCCGGTCCTCTGGGGGAGCTCGCCCACCCCCGCTCGGCCTGGCCACCAGCCAGTTTGGGGCGCGTGCGTCTTTGCCCTCCTCTGGTCCCCAAACAGCCTCTGAGAACAAGCAAGTGGCCGTGTGAGCACACGTGTGTGAGTATGTGTGTGTGTGAGCATGTGTGCCTGGGCCTCGGTGTGTTCCTCTGCGTGTCTGCATCAGGGAGCACTGACTGCGGGGCTGGGGAGGCAGCTTGTCTGCAGGCGCTTTGGGAGACCGGAGGGACAGGGCTGTTGGTACAGCTACTTCTTCAGGTCAGAGGGCATGGGAGGTCAGAGGGGCACGACCGGGCTGGTCCCAAAACCTGTCTCAGAACTGACCCCCAGCCTGCGCCAGCGGCTCCCCACGACCACCCGAGAGCCAGGCAGGGGCCCCTCGGTCCCCCAGCTCTGCCCCAGAGGGCGCTCCAGGGCCATTACACCTGTGGTCAGCCACAGAGCAGCCGCACTGTCCCACCCGCGGAGGAGGGGGCCGAGGCCCAGAGGCAGGCGCGGGCTGGGATCCCGGCCTGGCAGAGCCTGGCCAACGCGCCCAGCCCGTGGGGGCCACCTGCGGCGCAGACCACACCTTCACAGCTGAGTTCACCCTGTTCTCCCTCAACAGGGCTCAGCACTGACGCTGAGGCCTCAGTGGGGAGGGACCGGAGGCTGCTCTGAGACAGGGCTGGGGGCCGCAGGGCCGACAGGCTGACCACCGTTTGAGCACTGACCACACTCCCCGACCCACCGCAGGTGACCGTGGGGACTGGACATGGACCCATCGGCGGCACGGGCGTGATGTCAGCCCAGGAGCTCGTGGCCTGCCTCTGCCGGGAGGGAGACCAGCACCTGGCCCTGGGGGAGCCCCCACTGGCCACGGCCTTCTACCTGGCTGCGTTCAGCTGCCACGCCCCCTCCGCAGTGCGCAGCGTCCGAGCCGCCCTGGCCGAGGCTCGGGGAGCACCTGTGGTGGCCACCCTGGAGGCCTGGTGCCGAGGGGACGGCCAGATCCCAGCCATCCACTGGGACGGCATGGCCGTGGTCTCCCTGACGGGGACCCTGGCCTCCGCCTTCCTGGCCACCCTGTGCCCAGACCACCCGGCCGCGGTCCTGCACTCTCTGGCTGGCCTGCTGGCGCACGGGCGCCACGCGGAGGTGGTGCGGCGGTGCGGCACCTTGCTGGACGCACACTCCCAGCAAGCCCTGGAGCTGCGGCTGACCCGCGCCCTGGCCTGGGTCCTGTCCGGAGAGCAGGTGGACGCGGGCCTGGCCGACTACCTTCAGGCCTTCACCTCAAGGGCCGACCGCACAGTGGCCTTCGTCCTCACCCACCAGCAGCCTTACCTCCGTGTGCTGGTCAGCGCCCTGCAGGACCACATCTCAAGGGGCCAGCAGGCTGGGGACAGCGCCGGCCAGCAGGAGGCCGACTACCAGAGACTTCTGGCAGCCCTGGACCCCAGGGGCACCTGGAGCAACGCCCTGTCACCTGAAGCTCTGCTCCACAGTGGCCGGTACGAAGACTGCCGGGCCGCATGCAGCCGGGCCCTTGAGCCTGACCTGACTGGCAGCAGACCCCAAGGTAGGAGTGCGGGTCACATCTCCCTAAGGGTCAGGGCAGAAGCCACTCCAGCCACTCCTTCAGAGCACAGTTGTTCAGTCCTGCCTGTGGTGGCAGCACGGGGCTGTGCTGAGGCCAGGGATACCACAGTGACGAGAAGGACAAGCCCCTGCCCTGACAGAGCACCCAAGATCTAAAGATGCGAACAAAATAAGTGCTTTGAGAAATGCAACGCGCAAGGTGTGCCTCCAGCCAGACGGTCAGGGAAGGCGCCTGGGAGGAGGTGTCATTTGAGCTGTGACAAGGGTTCAGGCAGCAGAAACAGAAAGTGCCAGGTGGTGGGAGGAGAAAGACCCCAGAGCGACCATGCCACTGAATGGCGCTAGGGTGGCTGTCCAGGGTGGGGAGGTGGCAGGGGCAGTGGGGATTGGAGGCCCTGAGGACAGTGGCCATGGCTAAGCCCTCCTGGCCACAAACGTCTTCTGAGTTTACCCTCAGAGGAGAGAGAGCCAAGACGGGTGGTGGGGGGAGACTTGAAACAGTGGCGTGAGGCGCTCTGAGGTCCACCTGTAAAGTCTCCCCCGGCTGTCATGCGCAGCACGTGCCCAGGGAGGCCGGGAGGAGGGTAGGGCTGGGAGGCTGGAAGGAGAGAAGGCAGGAGATCGAGGGGGAAGAGCTGGAGACGTACGACGGGTCTGAGGTATGGCGGCCAGGTTGGAGACGGCAAGATCGTGGCCGATTTAACGGTGGAGCTAGGAGCGTGGGGAAAGGTCAGGAATGGACCTAGGAGTTCACCTTTCACCTTTAGCAAGTGGAACGCAGAGGGCAGGGGAGGGGTGGGCAGGAGAGGGGGGTGCGGGGTGAGGCTCTGCCCCCGCCCCGCCTTTGCTGGGTCCTCCTCCTGGCGGGGTGGGGGGCGGGCAGTGGGGTTGGTGTCAAGAGCTCTGGGGAGCCACACTCCAGCCTCCCTCGGGTACTCAGAGCGCTGCCCCAGCTGTGCGGCCTCTCCGTGCCACCTCCCCTGCGCCACGCCCACCTCTGCGTGTGGCTGTGGGAATTCCATGAAGTGCGTGTCACGCCATTCTCCTCCCTGGCTGCTGGGAGACCGTCTGCCATTGTGAACGACACAGCGACTGTCTGGACCGGGGAGTTCATGGGCAGCAGGCGACTCCTGTGGAAACTGACGCTCCCCCACATCTCCCAGCCTGGGAAGGCACCAGTGCCCAGGACAGAACGTCTGGGTAAGCTGGCCAAAATGGACAAGACCACCCCAGATGTCACCTATGTATTCCGATTCAGAACCCGCTTTGGTGGTGTCCAGGCCACCGGCTTTGTCATGTGCTTAGATTATGTGAAGAAAAATGAGCCCAGACCCAGGCGTGCGCACCGTGGGCCTGTGGGCCGAACAGAAGGGGAGGTGCAGGCGCAGGGCGGAGGAGGCCGGGGCCGCCGGGGTGCAGAGGTGACCCTCTACGGTGACCGTACAGAGTCTGCATGACAGGATTAATAAATTAAGGACTTTTATGTATAAAAAAAAAGAGAGAAAGAAAAGAAAATGTGTATCACACCCTTAAAATGGTGTCACCACCAAGTGCTCCAAGAGATATCCTTTGCGCCGCTCAAGTGGACATGTTATTGGGCCGCTGGGCACATGAGCCTTGAGATGAGAGGGCACTTGGTTTGAAGAAGGGGTTTTGGAATCATCCACTCAAAGAAGACATTTAAAGTCAAGAGTCTAGACAGAGGACATGGGGCGGCCGGGCACTCAGAGGTGGGACACGAGTGTCAGTTGCCACTCATCACACACTGGCCAGCAGGCCCCATGCTAAGGGCTGGGTCCGTGTTTTCCTGGCGTCCTCTCACCCCCCTTGGAGGTGGGTGCGGCTGCACCCCCAGTGCCCATGGGGCTGCCAAGGCCACACGGTGTTCGTGGCAGGCTGGAATCTGGCTCCCAGGGTGATCCTCACCACCCACCACACGGTCCCCCCAAAGAGGACCCAGCAAAGGGGATAGGTGGGGCGGAAAGAAGGAAGAAACTGGGAGGCTGCAGGGTGCTGCCAAGGGCATCCTCAGGACGCAGAGCTGTGCACTGGGTGAGCGCCGCCGCCGCGAAGTGCGTGAGGACAGGACGGGAGGTGTCTGGGCGGTGAGCCTCGGCAAGGGGAGGGTGCCCCCGTGCGGGGAGGGGACCGGGGAGGACTGAAAGTGAGTGGGCAGGTTTGTTTTTGGAAACACGCTGGACCAGGTACCCGGAAATCCTCCCACTGTAAAAGGTGTAAAAATGCTCCACTGGGTCAGGAAGAATCCTGCACTCATGGAAAAGCAGGGGACCTCCCTGACCAAAATGTAAACGTGCGGTCGCTACCGAGCAGAGGCCAATGCCAGGGCAGGTCAGAGCCCTTCAGCGGTTCCCAGCAGGAGGGGTCTTCCACTTTTCTGGCCAGTAGAGACCCCGCAGAAATCCAGAGCCCCCCGAAGGGCTACTACAGCCTCAGAGAACAAGTGTGCTAAAAGCCGTCCGCCACCCCGCTCCCCAGGGGGACCACCGGGAAGCTTGTCTGTCCTGACTCGGCTCTGAACGGGATGGGAGCTCCTTTCCTGAGAATCACTACGCTCCCTAGACCTGAGTCATCTGTGTCACAGGGAGCCACTTGTCACCACCAGCGGCACAAGTGTGGCTCACAATGCGCACAAAGAAATTTCCCATCGCGAGCTCGTGACAAATGCAGTTTCCCATAACAAATGTCTTCTAATCTTAAGGTTACTAGTCAAAAGTCCTTGCAAACATCGAACAACCCTCTGTATTTTGGGAAGCGCTCTGCCCTTCTCAGTAAGCAGACATGCAGAGACAGGATGCAGAGTTAAGAAGGGCTTCGACTCTCATTTCCCCGCGTGTAAGCCCCTGCATGCCGTGGTCTCCTTCCTGAGCGTTCACCCTCCCAAAGCACCATGGCAACTGGTCCCGTGGGCTCAGGGTTCTTCATTAAGGACTATACAGAAAGATAGCCCGTATCAAAAACATACCAAAAACATCGTACTTACTGGTGATATTTTAGAAGCCTTCCACTTCAAATCAGGAAGGAGATGGCTTCCACTCTCCCATTTATCCATCATTGTACTGGAGATGCTAGCCAATGCAACAAGATAAGAAGGGAGAAATGCAGGCAAGACAGAAAAGAGGAAACAAAGTTATCATTCCACACGATATAATTGGCTATGTGGAAACCCCAAAAGCGACAACAAAAATGTATCAAATACAGGAACAGAATTTAACAGGGTATCCAAAAAGCATTTATATTTATAGACACCAGAAAGAAGGAGAAACTTTGTAGTTTAAATACCTACCATTTACTGTAGCGATAGAGAATAATTTATTTTGGAGTCATATGATTTTTATGAAGAACAGTATAAAACTTTATTAAAAGATAACAAAGATGATTATATAAGTAGAGAGGTACTCGATGTCTATTGCTAGGAAGATTTGATAATATAATGGAAGAGCAAAGGACCAATAACAGACAAGATGAAGAAGGAGGGTGGGGAAAAGAGGAGAAGGAGGAGGGGGTGGGGAGGGATGGAGAAGAAGGTGCTGGTATCAGGGTTTGCTCTACCAGTTGACGCAACACTCTACTGACCAATACAGACTTAAAGGGCAGACAGAAAGACCAATAAAACAAATTATGCCGGACACAGAGCTGCCTGGAGCTCAATGAGTGAGAGCAAGCGTTGCAAACCTATAGTGAAGAAAGAAGGACCATCATTCAATGGACGATGCTGACACCGCTTCAAACCATGCAAAGAAGGGAAGTCGACGGGGACCATGTCCATGGCTAAGGTCTGCAGAAATGAAAGTAAGAAAATATCAGTAAGACTTCTCTGAACATCTGGACTTATTAAGACTTAAAAAGTCACCCTGCCTGATGTGACTCAGTGGATTGAGCACTGGCCTGTGAACCAAAGTGTCGCCGGTTGGAGACCCAGTCACGGCACATGCCTGGGTCACAGGCCAGGTCCCCGGTAGGGGGCGCGCGAGAGGCAACCACACGTGGATGTTTCTCTCCCTCTCTTTCTCCCTCCCTGCCCGTCTGTCTGAAAATAAATAAATAAAACCTTTTCTAAAAAAGATTTTAAAAAGTGGAAAGACTAAAGGAAAATTTGATACGTTTGATAAAATTAAAGTTTTTAACCTTCTGTCTTGCCCGTAAATACAGAAAATGAAAGCGCAAGATGCAACGAAGAGCGGATATTTGCAAAATAGACAATGGGCAAGAAATTAGTGCCCAGAGCATTTGAAGAATTCCTACATGTCAAGAAGGAAAAAATAAACCCTGGCGCTAGAATTGGCAAAAGCATTTCCCCGAAGAGAAAACACAGATGG
>PVJD01010736.1:0-51333 GCA_004026545.1 Mormoops blainvillei
GGGGAGGGGAAGGAGCGTAGCAAGGGGAGGGGGAGGAGGAAGGGGCCAGAAGGATGGAGGGAGGGAGGAAGGAGAGGGGGAGGGAGGGAAGAAGGGAGGGAGGGGAGGTGCCTCCCTTGAGGTCCAGACCATCGGAGAACCACTCAGGGCCCTAATTGTTCTGGTTCACAGTCTTCTATCCTATCCACAAGATGGAATATCATGCAACACTGTCATAGAAAGTCTTATCGAAATGCAAATTCATAAGTGCTCATATTTAAGAACTGATTCCACAATTTAGGCTGGAATCTGTCACTTCTAGAATTCTGGCACCTCTCCCATACCCAGGATTCCTCAGCTTATAATTAAACTGTAACCTAAAACTTGGAAGTTCCCATGTCTAATTTAAGCCTTATTCTTTTTTTCTTTTTTTTTTTTAAGGAGGTATACCAAATACCATATCAAAATATTGAGGTGTATTGTACATCTCAAAATTTGCCAATTTCAGGCACACAATTCAATGAATTTTAGTAACTAAATGATGCAACCTCACCAAAAATCAGTTTGAATGCATCTTAATCTCCCCCACAAGATCCCCCGCCCCATTTAAAGTGACCATCTATTTCCGACCCCCGGCCTCAGGCAACCACTAATGTACTTGCTTTCTCTGTACATTTGCCTTTTCGAGACACATCACACACATGGACAACACGTGGTCTCTGTCTCGCTTCTTTTGCTTAGCCTAACGCCTTCACACTTCATCATGACACAGTATGTTTCAAGAGTTCCTCCCCTTTGAGCCCCATCCTTTAGCACGAAAGTGGCCTTAGGAACCAGCAAAAACCACCCCATGTTAGGCCACACAACACCTGACACTGATGGTCAGGAAAGCCTTCAATACCGTGAACTTCTTTACAAGTGCCCACGTTTAGCTTCACTGATGGTTCTAGATCCCAGCTCTTTTGATAAGAACTGGCCATTGGTTTGATAGCCCTGCAGAGTCCAAAGCTGGGCTCTGGGTCCAGGGGAGTGTGCAGGGGTGGGGTGGGGAAGACAAGTAAAAGAACCCCTGTCCTGAGAGGCAGTATCTAACCCCAAGCAGCCTATCAGAGCCCCTCCGGAAGGGCAGAGGATGACCTGTTCCTTCCAGGCACAGTGCCACATGAGGGGCAAAACTGATGCAAAGAGGAGGGTGTGCAGTGGAGCCCAAGGTGGCCCTTGGGCTGAAAAGGATCACTGTGCACGCAAGGGAGCCACGCAGGGAGCTGAGCCAGTCCAGGCTGCGTCATCCTGCACAAACTAATTCCGCGCGCGCAGGCCTAGGAAGCGGGGCAGGAGCTGCGCAAGTCTGCGAGCTCAGCATTCCCATCGCCGCTACAGTCAGAGTGGGTAATCAGCATGGTGGCTGCTGGAGAATGTCATGAACTGAAGGGTCACCAGTTGGATTCCCAGGCAAAGCACTCGCCCGGGTTGCGGGCTAGGTCCCCGGTTGGGGGTGAGCGAGAAGCAACGGCACATTGATGTTTCTCTCCCTTTCTTTCTCCCTCCCTTCCCCTTCCTCTAACAATAAATAAAATCTTCAGAAAAAGAGAATGTCATGAAGCTGAAAGAGCGACAGGAATTAGGAAACCATCTTGGGAAAAACCGAAGCCCTCGTCCTCCTCTGGCACTTAGTAGCAACAGGCCTTCAGGTGACGGATCCAACCTCCACTAGGACGCAAATCCCTTATCTGTACAAGAGAGATGATAACATTTGCCGACTTCACAGGATAAAAGATTATGAGGATAAAAGACATGCTTATGAAGGCGCCTTCTACGTTGTAAAGCAGCACACATGTGCAAGGCGTGAGTCCCATCACCTTTACGGGGTTGCAGGCCTTGGAGGGGCAGGAAAGGTCACCAAGCAGGGCTAGTGATTTCCCAAGTTTGTCTAGTGAAGACTGAGATTTTACAAAGGTGCCTTGAAGAATGAGGGAGAAGAGGAAATGGAGGCCAAGTTCACCCAGCTGAAGAAACCCCACCTTTCTTCCTTACCGCCCATCCCCTCCCATCAGCCCCCTCCCAGAGGGAGCCCCTTACATCCACCTGGACATTCATACAGAGAGGGCTTTCATGCCCTGTTCGTTGGAACTAACATAGGTAGGTTCTGCCCCACGTCCAAAGGGACTACTGAAGAAAATTAGATGGAGAATGGGTTTTCTAAAGTAAAACTTCCAAATTACTAATTAGCCCTTTAAGTAACAAACTATTTATTTTAATCATTTTGGCAGAAACTTTCTCATGTGGATTACAAACTTGTTTTCTCAAGCAAAAGACAGAGCATAAACTCACCCTGTCTTGACAACCCAGAACTAATACTTCGAGCATCCATAGTTTAACCGTTTTTAAACATGGCATTATTACGTGGGGGCTACTTGAGATTACTTAAGGGGCACTCCTACACCCCCAAACACTATGCTTTTATATCACTGCGCTTCGTGGTAAAAAAAAGCATTTTCTGCAGCCCCGAGCCTGCCTCGAACCTCCAGCTTTACCTTGAGTGATGAGGGCCGAGGAGACCCTGCAACCACCAAGGGCCTCAAATAAGCCTCAATCCACTCTCAGCCAAGGCGCAGCAATTTTCATGTTTAGAGGCAGTTTTTCTGACTTTGAAGAGAGACTGTTTCAGCTTGCTTCCAGTTCCCCCGGAGTCTGGTTATATCTCAGGATACATCACAGTGGTTTGACTACTTTTCATGTGTATTTGTCTTGAATTTACATCTAGATCACACACCCTTTGTAAACATGGCCCACATGGCACGTACAACCTATAACAAAATGCAAAGTGCCTAGGGTGGGGGGGGCCCTCAAAACGGAACTTGCTGAAGACCACAAACTCAGGTTTTCAGACTTGATTTTTAACGAGGGACACCCAGGGCAGATGGTCCCTGACACAGAAACAAGCAAATCTGTAAAAGAAATGTTTAAAAAGCAGCTCTTACTGCAGAGAGACTGTGAGCCCTGGAACCTACTCAATGACCATTGTCCTACAGGTCAGGGGGACACGATGGGAAAGGTGAATTCTGAGCACCACACATCCCACCAAGGCACAGTCTTCGATCTGCAACCACATCTACAAACTTTCCAGGATGCCCAGGGCTCCTGTGTACCCAAAGGGCATCAGAACGAGCCTGCCACTCATAAAAGCCATGCTCCCCAAACTTGAATCTGGACACAAATGCCCCAGGGATCTGGTTGAAAGGTACATTCTCGAGAGCTCTGGGTGGGGCCTGAGACTGTGCCTCCGACAGCTCCCTGGTGATGCCCAAGCTGCTGGTCTAGGGACAGCGCTTGGAGTAACAAGGAGGAATCTAGACATTTCCGATGATGGACCCTTAGTCTTAAGAACTTGTATGATAACCTTGTTACATTTACAAATGCATAACTACTGCCTTTTTTAATTTCTTTCTCTCTCTCTCTCTCTTTCTTTTCTTTTCTTTTTTCTTTTCTTGCTTCCACGAGCTGAGGTCCACTTGTCTCCTGTTTTATTCACACAAATTAAATCAGAATGTCGGCATAATTAAGGCAAGGGGTTCTGCCTCTTTCATTCACTGCTGCCTTCCCAGGGCCTGGACCAGTGCCTGGTACACAGAGGGCACTAGGGCATGTTTTGAATGAATAAATAAAACAAGCCCTTCTGCTGTACCTAACAAACGGTTTGCTTTCCAGTTTCAGTCCCTATTTCCAGTGCTTGATATTTCATGAGTCTCCTTTCGGTGGTTCTGGGAAATTCATGTTGTAACCTGCAGCGTCTGGTTCCTCAGACTCTCGTCACTTTCCTGGTGGTGTTGTTGAAACGATTTAGTTGTGCTCCTTCAAAGGGCATTTGAAGTTTGCAGTTGCAGACTGAGTTGGGGTACAGCAATTTACAGAAGCTGGCACGACGGCAGGGAAGCACGCATCTAAAAGAGGGGAAAGTGGGGCGAGGGGACTGTAGTCCTCAGGTGCTGGGTAGGTGGCAGCTGGCAGCGAAGGACGCAAGGGGCGGGTGGGGAGCAGGCACGGATCCCACCGGGATTAGGGAGCAGGCCACGAGGGTGAATAAGGAGGATGGGAGGAAACGCGAGGCACTGATACGAATGCTACAGGTAATCGGGTGCTGAGGCCAAGTTCTGGCCTACCCATGGCCTAGGCTTCTAGAATTCCTCCGAAGCTAAGAATTCCTCCTAAAACTTAAAGATCAAAGCACATAAGAGATGGCATTTGATTTAAATGATAGCCTTCAAAGGGTACATGCTAATCCAGACCATTTTCTTATGCACTAAATTCAGTGCCCAGGCCTGAGATGGTGCTGAGGAAGCAGCCCGCCGCGGCCTAGAGACAGTTGCTGGTTTTCCTCCGGGTGCGCCACCTCCCTGCTTACACGGCAGGGAGGGCCGGACGGGGGTCTGGGGACAGGTCCCGGCCGCGGCTCCGGCTTGCTGCAGAGGCCGCGGCCCGACGGGGAAGGAGCAGAGAAAGCCGCAGGCAGGCTAACCTCAGGGACACGCCTGCAAGGTGGTCCTGACGTGGTGGCGGGCGGTGGACACCTAACACTGTGGGACTTCAGTGTCTCCCGGGCGTTAAGAACTCGGGCAGCAGTAGATCAGCGAGGGGCGGCAGTCTCTCCCCCAGCAATGTGAAAGAATGCCTTGGTGGGGCAGGGACGCTGTATTTTCAAAGTCTGGTATCCTCGTGCCTCTCCACCTAATTAAGACATACTAACGAGAGGAGTTTCAAGGTTTTATTATATAACATGATAGATCATAGGAAATGAGTTTCAAAAACACTCATGAGCTCTTTCTTGTCTAATGAGATCTTTCTCATTTTTTTCCCCAACCTGGAAGACACCAGGGAGGGCTGTGCAGACCAGATGACTTATAAAACCCTAAATGTCTTCAAGACAAGGGGCAAGCTCATCACCTCTTCTCTAGACCCGGCGTCACATCTCCCCTCCTCTAAGTCACGCATTCTCTTACTCTGTACCTCTTCTTCCCACTCGCCAATCAGACAGAACACTTAATCCCTCGTCAGTGCTTGCTACTTAGACTTTAAATTTGACCTAACTCGTCGTTTGGTGTATACTGCGGCACCGTATAATCTAATGTTGGTGGCAGATTAATGGGACACATAAGTGATTACAGTACATACAGTGACGCACAGTGACACAGAAATGCTGGGAGCACACATCGAGGTAGCGCTGGGCGTACACGAGGCAGCAGCTGAGGAGACAGCCAGCCACAGCCACAGTGGGTGTCGCCAGACGGTGTGAGTTACAGGGTTAGCCTAACAAGTTCTCACGGAGGAAACAATGCTTGAGAATCCGGAAGGAGGGCAGAGCATGGGCTGATAGAGAGTGGAGAGTTTGTCCAGGTGGGAGGAATGACATCTGTGAGGAATAAAGAAGTGGGAAAAGACAAAAGGATGACAAATATTTGCCTAGCTGATGGAAAGAACACGACCTAAGTGTGCTAAGATTGGAGAGAACTTGGGCGTGGAACGGGAGTGGAAAGGGGCCTCCCCTGAAAATTCCCTCTGGTCAGAAGGTCTAATTTCTCTCCTGCGTCAGTGTCTCCTCAAAGCCACGGCTATCAGGGGGAAACACTAAGGAGGAGCCCAGTGGAGAGAGGACAGAGGGACATCCACACATCTGAGGGAGGCTGAAGAAAGTCTGAAGGGCTCCAGAGAAGACAGCCAAGGAGCGATTCCGTCTCAGCCTCCGTGCGCACCGATAAATCCACAACCGACACATCACTGTGTCTGCACCGCACACCAGAGAGCTGGGCGGGGCTTCTCCCCGTGGTTGTTTTGGTTCACTTTTGCCTGACTTCCACAGTATCACCACCACCGCCACCACCACTGCACCAATTGTGCCAGAAACTGTGTTAAGCACAGCAAACACACCATCTCAGAACTCTGAGACACTGTTCCCAGTTTCCAAGAGGCTTAGAGGTGGTAACAAATTAACCCAAGGACGCTCAGCCGTGAAGTGGCCACGCAGGGACTCCGAGCCAGCATTACACAGATTCAGAAAGCTCCTGTCGACACACTTAGAGCCACTTCTCTGGACACATCTGAAAGCTCTATTAAGCATCAACTAATAAGAAGAGTCAATATCCCTGGCTGCTATGGCTCAGTGGACTGAGTATTGGCCTGCAAAGCAAAGGGTCTCTGGTTCGATTCCCAGTCGGGGCACATGCCTGGGTTGCGGGCTAGGTCCCCAGGTGGGGACGTGCGAGAGGCAACCACACAGTGATGTTTCTCTCCCTCTCTTTCTCCCTCCCTTCCCATATCTCTAAAAATAAATAAATACATCTTAAAAAAAAAAAAAAGAAGAGCCAATAGAGTCATAGGCAGGGCTGGCGTTAAGCTGGTAAGAATGGCAATAGTCAAACCAGCTTTTGATGGGCCAGGCCCCTTCTGATGGGCTAATGCCTGCCCACTGGATGCCAAACACTCTGTCACTTCTGGTTAGAAGAGTTCCAGGAATTCTCTCTTGGCTAACCATAATTAAAGTAAAACATTTAAAGTAGCTCCACCTCAAAGTTACATTAGAGAAATTACTGTAGGTTGGATGAATAAATTAACAAGTAAATGAATGAATGAATGAATGAATGAGGACCCATGTTCTATTGATTAGAAAAGTCCGGAGGCTAGAGCTCTACCACATCCCAAGCCTTTACCTGTGGTCTGACCTAGCGCCTACCGCTAAGTATAGTAAGGAATTAACCATGAAGAATGGATACACCTCACGAATTGCCCCAGGAAACCACTTCACTGCATCAGCTATAAATGTTTTGCTATAGGAAGGGGTCATTATTTAACATTTCCGAAGCACTGAAAAGAAAACAGTTGGGAAGCTGGTCGAGGCTATGGCCTTTACCCCTGGAGCTCACACAGAAGCCATGCAGGTATCACACAGGGGTCTGGCTCCTGGCTCACGTCTCACGGATGGCCAGGAGTGTGCAGGCCAGGGGACAACAACAGGTAGAAGAATCTCTAGAATGATGGCTCTGAACCCGGTGGGTCTGACAAAAGCTACAGAGCGTTTCCACCGGGAAATGCCCACACATACTGTTTGCATATGATTTCAGGGGATTCCCTAAAACTTGAACCACAGGAAGTGGAGCGGCCACACGGCTAAGAGGCCCAGACAAGAACCTCTGATTCTAAGAGAGCAGGAAACCCCTGACCCCTTGACTTCTCCTACAGGAACGCACCATGTTGTGTCCAGGAAAATAACCTTTCCCTCAGCTGTCTTTCAAGGCTAAATGCATGGTCTCTGCTTTGTATCTCCACGACCATGAGCACTAGGGGTTTGAAACCTCAAGCTGTCTCGCCTTGGGAATGAGCTCAGAGATGGTGGCAGCTGTGCCTATCTCTAAAGCATTCATCTAAGCAAAGAATTCCCACTGCCACAGAGGCGGCTGTCAGGCTCAATAGCTGAGAAAACCTGGGATTGGCAATCACCGCTCGGCGTGCGAAATCCACTCTTCCTACCTCCAGTGCACATACGAGTTAAACGTAATGCTCAAAAATAGGACAGCAAAACATTTGGTGTGAGAACGTGACTAAACTTGAAGACAATGGGCCCTCCCACTCCCCACCCTATGTAAAGTAAGTGAAGGTGTGCTGTAGACAGATCAACCAACACCCAAATCTGGTCGTCAGTTCTGTCTCCAGCATATCATTTTACTATCTGGGAACCGCCACCAGATGTTACACAAAACCAGCCCGGCCGTGTTAGGTGTAAACGTGTGGACCTTTGTTGGGGGGCCGGGGGTGGGGGGACGCCGTTAAAAAAGGAAGAGGAAAAAATCATTTTCACCTACTGTGTTATTTCTTTTAAAAATTCATATAAAAGTTGTCAGAACTGGGACTACTGCTCTAAGTGTTATAATTCTACGTGTTGCTTATAAAAAGCACAGGAGACACGTCACCTCTGAGCCGCGGCACCGGCACCGTCTTTTTTCTCACCTGGGACCCTGGCCCATTCGAATGCCCTACGACCCTTCCCTGGCCAGCTTCGGTGTTCCCCACACCACAGGGTACGTCAGTCATCTCATCTGTAAAACCAAAAGCCGCCTCTCCTCCCACCCTCACTCCTTATGACTTTTTCTGTGGCAGCTCAGACGGCTACTAACCCTTTTTGGAAATATTCATGTAAGCTGGTTTCTGAGATCTAGTTATTTTTTTCTTTTAAAATCTGACTCTTCATTCCTGCTCCCCTCCACATTTCATAAGCACAAGGGCCTCCCTCGTATTTCAAGTTTTTCACCTCTCAGAGCTCTATCCCTCCCCCAGTGGTCATCTCATCCCTTCTCACGCTGCTGGCAGTCAGCTAAGGACAGACACCCAAATCAGAAACTGCAACCCCTCTCTTCCCCCTCCCCCTTTGCTCTTCATTGTCAGTGCACCCAGCTGGAGGGACTCTCCCCTGTACACCTATGTGTGTTAATGGGCAACTGTAGCCCGAGGGAGCCAATCCACTGATTTAATATGTTTAATTGGTCAATAAATAACTTAAAAAGGATGTCAACATTTTAAAAAAAGCTTTGAGGACTTACGATGTCTGAGTCTCAAAGCAGTTTTCTGCCTTAAAAAATGTATATATAAATCCAGATTCAGGATGGGTTGCCGATACTTGAGGTCGCCCTGTGAGCTCTGCGCGACCGGGACAGCCGGCCTGGGAGTAGTAAGGTGTAGCGGGGGCCGAGCTGGCTTTCTCAGCGCCAAGCAGGTTTTTCTATCAAATAACTTCATCGGAACACAAGCTGTTCTTAGATTTCTACAGAAGTAATTAAATAACAATTCAATGCCAATTAATCACAGTCAAATACAACTCTGTGAGAGAACAACTCTATACTGATTGGAGGTTATTTAATGGTCAAATACTTGGCAGGATCTTAGTTAAACAATGATTCATTAAAACCACACAATGACCAGGCTGAACTCGAAGTGAAAGAATCGAAACTCTTGTTCTCCCATAAAAAGACATCAAACCTCTGCGTGATAGTGTTTCCTTCCCCACTTAGCAGACTGCTCAGCTGTGGGATGCAGGGTGTGCTCAGCCGCTCCGAGGCGCGCGGGCGTGTGCCGGTCCTCCTGGGTTCTCGCCACCGTAGCTAGGCAACTCTTTTCTCCCCAAACGGAAAGAGTAAAGTAAAGAGCTGGACAATTGGCCCCACCTACTTCAAGTGTTTGTTCACTCTGGGCAGGGAAAAAGAATGACAGACTGAGAACCTACCTTCCCCTCTAAGGAAGGGCAAGCTATGGTCATTTCTGCAGCAGCAGGTGGTCGTCCGCCATAAAAACCCTTGATCCACACAACTGTCTGTCCCGCAAAAAACCCGTTCGTCATTTCTGGTTTCTCATACCTAACTTCTCTACTTGGCTCCTTCGAGTTAAAGGTCCCTTTACAACACAGCTCCTCACGAAAACCCAGAGGCCCACTCTAAGTGCTGCTGCTAATTCCCAAAGATTTCCCATCATGTTTCTCAGGAGGACTCTTACCTTCCTGCAAGTTCATTGGTTCCTGTGGGGAATGAATTGAGGAAAGCGACACAGCTCTGTAGCTGCTGGGGTCTATTTGTTTCCTGCACTAGCACTATAAGCATGTCCACAGTGTCACTAATGTTGCTGTTTTTAAAATGCATTATTTTTGTACTTCACTGCGGATTCAAATCCAAATTCAAGATTGTACGTTTTTTTTGGCGGGAAACGGGCTTTACGCATTGCAGACGCTGTCGACAATTTAATCTGCCTCTCTTTAGAGAGGGGCTCCTGGCCCGGCTTTGCTAGATGCTGGGTCAGCACCAGCCGTATCATACATTTAACAAGGAAATTTTAAAAGTAAATGAATAAAATCAACTACTGTCTCTTCTCTGAAGAACAAAATATGCACTAGGTAATTTTTTTTAGAAGGGGAAGTCATGCTTCACAAAACAATCTTCCCCCCCAAATTAAATTTATTATAATCGATCAAAGCTAAATATATATGACACAGTTTTCATGAAAAAAGAAACTTCATGAAAAACTTATTAACCAAAATATATCTCAAGTCGGTTCCTAAGTTGGGCAGCAGGGAATAAAGGTCCACTCTTACTGGGTCTCACTGGGCTACCGCGCGTCAAATTCACAGGCAGGCCACAATGGTGAAGGTGCGGCACACTGTGTATTTGTTATTCCAAAAATTATATAAACTGTGAACCAAAACTGCAAAGTCTTAGCATAAAGGCATAAAAATAAAGCACTCAACAGCTGACTTTAATTATGAATGTCAAGTCTCTTTCTGTAAGTCCCTCCGACACGCAGCCCCCGTCCTGGTCTGTGCTGCCTCCGCGCAGTACGCGCACGACAGTGACAGCCCTGCCGGAGCCTGTGTCTAGGCGGACTGTGACACAGGACGCTGCTGAGATGGGGGTGGGGGTGGGGCGTCACACTGCATCTGTGCACAAACACACCATAGCAAAATAAATTTTCCTGCAAATATAAGCAGTTTTACAGTCTATCAAAGTGGTGCCAGAAAGTAGATTTATTTGCATTAAGTGCTGACAGGAACGAAACGTTTCATCGGTAAATAAAGTACATTGTAACCCAATCATCAAATCAATCAAGTCATTAAAACGAGACTGCATTCTTCAAGGGAACCGGGAGTTTAACGGAAATAAAAAATCTTTGGTCGCCACGGAGAAGGGATCTCCGACGCCGCAGACAGTTAACTGATCTGGTCCCTCTCTTCCCCCCCGACAGAGAAATGTCTCTGGGCTTCTTATCTTCTTCGTGTGTATTTAGCCATGTAAACTGCCATACAGCAATTCCAGCTTCCCCACAGGCAGCCAAGAAATACAAATAAGAAAACAGGCCCTGTTTTTTTTCCCCTCCTCCTCCTCCTTCTAGGCCCCCAAATGACAGAATATTATCACCTTTGGAGACTCTTGCAAATCGGTCAGTAAGCGTTGGGCAGCAATGTGCTGAGAGTATAATATCCATTCATCTAACCTGCCAGCATGTAAGGAAATTCAGGTGGAGTGCTAGCCACCTAAATTAATTCACTACCTGAAAAAGCCTTCTTATGCCAAGCCTGTCAAAGGGAAAACGGCGAAGGAGTTAAGGAACTGTAAATAAATCTAACGCAAGTTGTGTCTGATCTAATTTTCAAGTGCAGGCCTCAAAAAGAGGAAGCATGCCAAGGAAATGCAACAGGAGAGACTAGCAACAAACAAACCCGCACTCCAAGCACAGCACCCACATGCCCCGCCTTTCGGGGACATGGCGTCCATGGTCCCAGGGGCCCTCGCACTTGCTGCCACTGAGGACCGGTGTCCAAAGCCACCTCTTACGATCTACCCAAGAAAATAAGGGATTCGACCGCCTGGCGCCCATGAGGATGGCTACTATCAAAAACAGACAGGTAGACAAGAAACGAGGGTTGGCGAGGATGCGGAGAAACTAGAGCCCTATGGTGACTGCTAGTGGGAATGTAATACAGTGTAGTTGCTGTGGAAAATGGCATGGCGGCTCCTCAGGAAATTCAACCCAAAAATCACCACGTGATCCAGCGATCCCCTTCTGGGTATGTATCGGGAAAAAAAAAAAATACTGAAAGCAGGGCACCCGTGTTTATAGCCACATTGATCACGATCGCCAAAAGGCAGAAGCGACCCCAAGTGTCTATCGGTGGGTTAGATGGAAAGACAAAGTGTAGTGCGCGCGCACACACACACAGTGAATTATTATTCAGCCTCGAGAACGGAAATGCGGACACGGTGGCACAGGGATGAACCTAGAGGACGTTATGCCAAGTGAAATCTGCCAGCCACAAAAGGACAAATGCTTTATGATTCCCCTTATATAAGGGACCTAGAGCAGTCAAACTCAGAGAGACAGAAAGCAGCATGGCGGCTGCCAAAGCTGGGGCGTGGGCACAGCGAGTTCTTATTACATGGGCACAGAGTTTCAGTTTGAGAAGGTGAAAAGTTCTGCAGATGGACGGTGGCAACAGTCACACAATGACGTGAAGGTACTTAATGAAACGGAACGTACCCTTAAAAATGGTTAAGACAGAAAACTGTAGGTTATGTGTGTTTTACTACAACGTTTAACAAAGTAATAAAGTCAAACTTTATAGCTTTCCCTCTCTCAAACCCCATTCCACCTGTCACACCCATCTACCCCATAGGGATACTTAGCACCCGTATGTCAGGACCAAAGAGGAGGTGCCTGTTGTGGCAGCCACCTCTGTCACAATCCTGGTGCGGAGGACAAGAGACTCGTGCATTTGGGGGAACCAGGAGGTCCCAGGGTCCCACCCAGCACCCAGCAGAGGAGAACTTTCTCTCCAGGAAAAGCGGAGCAGACTGAAGACGAAGAAATCTGCTGGGGGCGGAAATGAGCAAAGGGAGAGGCTGCCAGCTGGCGGCGGAGACACACAAATGCCACCCGCCGCGGGGTGAGGGAAGGGAGACGGAGGAGCATGTGTTAACATTTTAGTCGGCAAAGCTTTGGCTGACCTTTAGAAAGTGCTATAGCAATTTCCCTTTCTCTGGAGTATTTTACACAATCAATACTCTTGACCACCCTCTTGTCCACTCCCCAACACCTTGAAAAAACTTTCAAATTAAGATGCAAAAAATTTAATAAAAGTGGAATTCAGTCCTAACCGATGACGTGGCTAAATCAACACAACTCGGATTCATTGAAAGCCTCCCATTTTGTCTACAATTTCCAGTCAAGAGCAGCCCCATCTGAACTCTGTAAACAAGACCCAAAAGCGTGAGTAAGGGCCTTTCAGAAGCGCTCGCAGCCCTTGCCCTCTGTGAACAGATAACCCAAGGATGGGAAGCTAAGAGAAAACACCCAAATAAAACCAACGTGGGTATGAATGGCAGACGGTACGGAAGTACAGAGATCCTCATCGTCTTAGGATGGCGTTATGTTCCAATAAGCCCACCTTAAGTGGAAACCATTGTTAAGATGAAAATGCATTTCCCCCACCTAACCTACTGAACAGCACGGGTCAGCCTAGCAGACCCTAAACACGCTCAGAACACTTACATGAGCCTCCAGGTGGGCATCTGAGATAAGACAGGATGTCAAGCGCAAAACGCAATACCCAAAAGACCCCAGTGACACAGGGCACTGTAGAGCACCGGCAGTTTGCCCGCACGGCCGTGGGGTCGACCAGGAGCCGCGCTCGCTGCCACTGTCTGGAGTGAGCACCGCAAACCACTGGCCCAAAGGTCACAATTCAAAATTCAAAGGACGGTGTTTTTCACCGAAGGCGGATCAACTTCTGCACCTTTGTAAAACTGAAAAACCCCAAGTGGAACCAGTGTTAAGTCTAGGACTGTCTGCATGCACCTTCGGCGGCACTTCCCGGGGACGTGCCTCTTGGAATGAAAAGCAAAGGTAAATGGGGAGGCGGAGATGAGCTAGTCTGAGTTTAACCAAGGAAAATGGTACGGAATATTCCAGAAAAGAATACATAATAATATGCATTGAGGGGAGTGTGATCCTGAGGTCCATTTAAGTGATAGCTTGGTGGGCAAGAAGATAGAAAATATACCTTCGAGTAAACACAGGGGCGTAGGTGCAGGTGGTGGGGGCTGGGGGAGGGGCGGGCCAGGGACAGATGGACAGAGGATAGATGGGCAAGGGAAACGACACCAAATGCCAAAGGCAACGTCACACAGGGCTTAATCGCCGGGCCTTGGGGCCTCTCTTTCAGAGTATATGTAACTGGTCCAGTTACCTCTGAACTTTTGCAGCGGAGGGCGGGGGACAGGGGGTGGGGGGAGGTGGCATGCCCTAAATGACATGTCTAGAATAAGGAGACTCCTATCCCCAGGGGTCCTTATGTGGAAGACAGCATATGGCATCTGTTTTAATTTATACTTTTAAAGGCAATATGTAAAAATCATTAGCTAATGTGTTGTTTACTACAGCGAAAAAATATTAGCTAGCTATTTTCTCTCTTATGCAGAAACTGTCTGGATACCTCTGGATACGCCTTCCTGGAAGTTAGAGATCAGACCAAGAAACTGATGATCTGGTCACTGATTTCCTTTACCACGTAGCACCCCCCAGGGGACACCGGCAGAATTCTGAACATCACGCTATTTTAAACTGTTTCTACTTTGCTCGTATGAAATTTAATTTAGGTCCCTGGCTAAAGAGGCAACGTAAAAGGGGACACTGGTGTCAGAGAATCAAAAAAAAGAGTGAAATGGGAAGCAAAGACGTGATAATTTCACAAATTCGGCCCCAAGTTTCTTTCCCCGAACCCTACATTTCAGGATCAGCTAAAATCCAAATAACAGCTATGATTCTCACACAGAACATCAAGATGCTGCGAGCATTCTGGATGCCAAAATGAGAAAAAGCAAACATTTTGACAATTATATTCAATTTAGCCTTCCGTTTTCATAAGGCATAAAAACCACCTGTGTTTCTGTGTGTGACTGCAGAGACGAACTGGGGACCGGCAACCGGAATGCACTGCTTATCTTGTAGATACAAACTACAAAAATTTTATCTAAAAAAGTACCCCACTAGTTTCCAGGGCTGACAGAGTTTCAAACATTAGGTCATGAATGCAGCTTCTGTCTCCAGTTAAATTTCACCCGGTGTTTTGAAATAAAGCAAGGCACAATGGGTTTTTTAAATGCTGGTAAATCGTGACATTTTTCAGACACAATTTAATGCAAAATTCATTATGCAGAGAAATGATTCAATAATTTTATAAATATTTAAGGGACAGCAAGGCTTTTACTAGGGAGAAAGCGGCTGTTAAATCAACAGCACACAACCCAAAAGGCTAGGTGGCCGCGGCTTGGACAGAGGGCAGTCTTTCTGACGCTACCCCCAGCACGAGTGGGCCGTGCAGAAAGCCCGGGCCTCGTTCTCTTCTTAGAGCCACTGACGACAAAGCTGGATTCCTCACAGCAGATCCGGCCTCAAACTGAAGACCAAAGGTTCCTTTAAATACACTAACTTGGAGAAGACAGAGGGTGGTTCTACAACCCTTGGAGCTAAACTGACCGGCCTGAGTGCCCCTCCTCTCAAATTTCTCACCTAAGGGTGGTCAACATGCTGAGGAGAATGGAGGGGTGGAGGCTCAAACAGCTTAAAATGTGATGAGTCACGGGGTGTGCCCTGGAGCGAGCCTACCCAATGCCTGGCCTGTAAGCACTGTACCAGGTTCACACCATGTCACTAAAATTGGCGCTGCTTTGTAAAAAGGTTCCCACATGAGTGGACCGGTGAACCCCAGAGGTCGGCCCGGGGCAAAGGGAGGGAAAGGAAAGCGGGGTCAAGGTTATACTCTGTATGGTTCCCTCTGTGGAGAAGCCTGTACCACACGGGATGGGACCGGACAGCACGGTGGCAGAAGAGAGGGTCTCCTTTCCAAAGCCCTCACCGCACACACCTGCTGCCCCGCCCTCACCGCCCTTTCTCCCTGCAACCCAACGCCAGCCAGAAGAGAAGATCTGCAGTAAGAAGTCAAAGCGAGAAGACATCTCTTTAGCACACAGCAAAGATGCAATAAACCAACTCCATGATCCTGAAGACATCCAGGCGGGAACTTCAAGGAAGGCCAGGTGTGTGTGAGACTTCCTTCCCGAGAACGTGAGAGCGCTCCCATGGGGCCCTCCCTCGGGCCTGCCTCGGACCCCCACTGCGGAGGTCCGGTCCTCGCGCACGGACACCGGTCACAGTGGCCTTCACTTGTTCCTACATGAAACCTTGCTGTTTTTGACATTATTTTAAAAGTAATCTAGAAAATGAAACCCGCACTTTGAATGGGCAGTCTTTTCCAGGTTCTATGTGGAAGAATTGACAATCTTGATGGAGGGGGGAGGCACAAATAACTCCCGTGTTTTAGAGGAAGAAATAAGAGAAACACCAGCAATGAAACGGGGGAGTATCAGAGACCAGAGATGCCCAGGGGGCGGACACCCTCGCCCTAGAGGAGGGTCTCAGAGGGACGCCCACCCTCAGCAGACAGGTTCTCGGGTCCTCATCCAGAACGTTCCTCAAAACGCGCTGCGGACAGCGAGAGCTCTTACTCGGGTCTTGTCACATAAATCATCGGCTCTTGCACCATAAATCATTTTAGGGACAGGCCTAAAGTGCTGCAGAGAGTTCACAAGACATGGGTCTTTGATCTTTGTGGCTTTGCCATGTATGTTTTTAAAATTCCTGGAATGCACCCAGGGAGGCAAACTGCTTGACAGAAAACACTATAAATATCCAAATAAATACATACATACAAACATCTGGAACCCTGATTAAGCACCAAAGTTTTCTTTTTTTTTTTTTCCTCCAAGGGAGGGGGGGAACCACTGAACAGCATTTTTATTTTTACAGAAAAATGTCCCAATCTTTCCTTACAATAAACGCCCTCTGACACTAATAAAACTTTCAGAAAGCGCGAGTGTGTGCGTCTCCTGGAATGGGGGGCCTCTGTAGCTGCCTCCCGCAACTTAAATGCCATTCCAGAGCCAAAATGTTACTGCAGTTCACTTTTTAAACAACGAGTGGTTATTTATGAAACTGTTAGCCATCATTGCTAACTACGAAAATAATATAAGGCAACACACTCATCTCCCTTGGAGTTTCACGTGAGCTGTGTACAAGCACAAACATTAACTCACACGCAATAATTTTCTGGGTTAAAGGTATAAAAAAATACATTCGTTTTCTCCTCTTCGCGAGGCACTTTGAACAGTAATAAAAAGTGAGAAAATGGGATTTGCCGCAGTTATACCCGACGCAATGAAGTTAGAGCCGAAGAATCAAATGGCCACAAACCAAGTGAACCCGGAGTCAGTTACAAAAGTTGTGTCATGTTAAAATACCTTCGCATTTAAAAAGAAAACCCTCCAAAAGAATCCCATTCTACCCCACTATGAGGTTCTTCAATGAGCCAGAGCTTTTGGCAATCACAAACAGGCGTGTGATTAGGCACCATACCAAACACAAAGACTTCCTACCGCTCTGCGGATCGAGTTAAAAACCCTTCCCACATCCTGCACAGCCCCACCTGGCCCGGGGCCCCTTCCCATCGCTCCTGCCCCCACTCGCCCCACGCCAGCCAGGCGGCCATCCTGCCCTGCTGTTCCGGGCCCTGCCTCACCCCCAACACCCGTCCCCACCTCCCGGGCAACTCTGCCTCGCTCTCTGGTCAGGTCCGCCAGAGACCCTCTAACAGCGGTCCCTCCTCCTCACACCCACGCAGGCCACCCTGACCACGCGTGGTCCCCTGAGCCTCTTCCTCCACAAGACCCCACCACAACCACACTTCCAATGGGGTGTCTAGCAGAAGACCCACAGGCTTGGAAGACACCATGCCTGACTCCTGATAAGGGCTCAGTCAGGGGGTGTATCTCCACAGGCGGATGGAAGGTTAGGGGCAAGTCTTTAGATAAACTGGCATTTTCAGCATTTGGCCTGTGTGGAAACAGACATTATGGGAACTCCATTGGGAAAACTGAGGCCAATGTGGAGACAGGCTGGCAGTGACCACCCCAAGGAGCGATGGAAGAGATCACCAACGGTCGGTGTCAATAAACGTTGGGGGTGGGGGGTGGGGAATAATCGCTGGTCAAATTCAAAATGAGGGAATGTTTCAGCTTATTCCTGTGGCAGCTGCAACCCAGAAACTTGGCCCTGAGACAAAAGGATGAGGGCACGCTGCGTGGGAGGTGGGCGAAAATACCCCCAGCTCCAGAAGCCTCCCCTGCCTGGGCACCCCCACAGCCCACGCCAAAACTGTTGAAAACAGAAATGGTTTAGACTCAAGAAATGGAAGAATTCCTTCTTCTCTTCATCCTAAATCCGTTCTGCGCAGCCTCCAGATCCTTACCCGTCCGCCCTCATGTCCGACTGCACTTCCCTACGCGGCGCACGCCTGTCCCGCTCCCCATCTCGGTTTTGGCGCAGAGTGTCTGAGTGGTTAACCACGTCTATGCCGTCTGCGCTTCCATACCGGCCACAGCATCCGTCGGCGCGAAGTGGGCAGCGACTCGGATGGAAAACTCCTCCTCAACTCCGTGCGGACCCCCGGCCTTCGGTGCTCCTTCGGATCCACGATCCACAGCCCCAGTAAGATCCTGTGGGTTGCCTCGCGCGCCCTGCGCCCCACCTCTCCCAAGGCCGCTCAGAACAATTCCACTTCCTCAGCTTGGCCCCAGAGTCTCCTCCTCCCCAAGTCTCTCCTCACCGTGGTGTCAGCCCTAGAAGTCTGATACATCATCACGAGCCCAGGCCTCTCCGCCACCCTGCAATAATAGATCCACCCACTCAGCTGTGTGTGTCCTCGACTGTGGGGAGGGGCTGTCTCCATTCCCTCGTCACCCTCAGAGGGGAGGGCAGGGCACGGACCTCCCACAGGCTCTAAAGGAGAAACAGCAAAGAGTCTAAAGAAATAATGAGTTGGAGGAGATGCGGAGGAAAAGGAGCCCTCGTGCCCTGCTGGTAGGATTGTCAACTGGTGCAGCCTCTACGGAAAACAGCAGGGAGATTTCTCAAAAAATTAAGAATAAAGTGATCAGGTGACGCAGCACTCCTTCTTCTGGGTATCTACCTGAAACATTTGAAGACACTTATCCATAAAGATATACGTCCCCCTATGTTCACTGTAGCATTACTCACAACAGCCAATACGTGGAAACAACTTAAGTGTTGTTTGATGGATGATCAGATAATGAAGTTGTGGTACACACATGAAGTGGAATACTACTCAGGCACAAAAAATGATGAGCCTTGGCTGGTGTGGCTCAGTGGACTGAGTGCTGACCTGTGGACCAAAAGGTCGCCGGTTCAATTCCCTGTCAGGGCACATGCCTGGGTGCAGGTCAGGACCCCAGCAGGGGGCATATGCGAGGCAGCTGATCAATGTTTCTCTCACACATCAATGTCTCATTCCCTCTCTTTCTCCCTCCTCCCCCCCCCAAAAAAAAACAAATAAAGAAGTAAAATCTTAAAAAAAAAAAAAAGGTGAAATATTGCCATTGGCAATAACATGAATGGATCCTGAGAGTGTCATGCTATGTAAAACAGACAAAAAAAGGACCAGAACTATATGATTTCCCTCATATGTGGGATACAAAACAGAAAGCAACAAACAGAAAACCTCATAAGCACAAATAACGGTATGGTGGTTACCAGAGGGCAAGCAGGTGGCAGGGCGGATGAAGACGGTAAAGCGGGTCAAATACACGGTGACGGAAGGAGACCAGACTTTGGGTGGTGGGACACAAAGCAACATACAGATGTTGTATTATAAAACTGTATTCTCTGAAACTTACATAATGTTATTAACCAAAGTTACATCAATAAATTTAATTTTAAAAAGATAGCCTAACAGTAAGCTACACTGCCCGAGGCATTTGCAGGTGTCATAAAACCCTGTGTGGAACTAAAACTCTTCTTCTCGCACGAATACACAAGATGAACAGCAAACATTCTCGGTGACCCAGGCTACCAAGGGCGACAGCCGTCCACAAAATAACTGCCTTTCATGCATCCTTTCAGAAACCTAAAAGCTAAGGTGAGTGGAGAAGAGCTTGAAGGAGGCTTGAAATCTGCAAGGAATACATGTAGCTGAACTTTGAAGACAATCAGAAATCCTCATTCAGAAGGGTCTGCAAATGTTACCTTCCCATCATTGCTGATAAGGCCCAGCTGACACATGGGCAGGACTATTCTTGGCCCGGTATTTACAGATTTCCATGGCTCATTTTTGCCTACTACGTCTTCCCCCTTTTCCCTCCAAGTGCATAGCTGGCCAATATTACCATCACTCTCAGGGTATGTCTGCTACTGTCACCTACACGAACAAATATTCGCCTCCCAGGAGCTCCACTGCACAAGTTTTTCACACATATTAGAGGGAAATCGGCCTTCTGCAGGACATCAAAGTCCTTTCAGACCATGACCTGATCTGTGCTCCTCACCGGCATTCGAAGCACAGTGGCACTAAGTAACACCCGTGTAGGCTAGTCATGAAGCCAAAGCACGGTGGAATCCGGTCTCAGGGGTGGTCACGGGCTCCCCCGGCCTCAGACGGAAAGTCCTGCCGCTCGTCACTGAAACGCTTCCTTACGGCTGACGGCACCCACCAGTCGCAAGGCTGAAATTGCTAATACTTTCTTCAGAAAGGAGCGAGGGTGCTTTAATTCACCAAGACGTTACAACTCGGAAGCAGCAAGCCAGCCAGTTCAAGGCTGTGTGCCCCGAGATGCCATCGGAACGATAATGGAGAAAAGAGTCCGACACAGCGTTCTCCTTTCCTCAGGCCAAAAATCCCCGTGCCTTATTATCAGACTTGTTGGGTTAATTTGCTCTTGCCCTCGGTCTCTCAGTGGTTCTCTAACTTTTTGTCCCCGTGCACTCTTTTCCATCCAGTCGTGTCTGCCTAGCCTGTGTCCTCAAACTCGGCAACGAAAACAAAAAGTGTCCAGACAGTCGAAGGATTTAAGACCCCTCTAAGACGCACTATGAGGAAAGACAGCATGGGTCACACCATGAATATAAAGCTCCATACATGACCTCTCTGACTGAGCTGCACAGCACAGCGCTGGAAGGGACGAATGACATTTTCGACAGACAGAACCTTAGCATGTTTCGGCCAATGTTTGATAAGCACCTTAGGAGTGAGGCTGGGTAGGTGGAGGGGCGGGGGGTGAGAGGTCACAAGCGTGTGTGTGGCTTGAACCCAACAAAGGAGAAGCTGGTGCCATTGTTCAGGGAGCCGGCCACACCCCCAACGGCAAATGGCAGACTTTGTTCAGGAAACCTATTTCCATGTTTGACTTTTTAAAAAGACTGTCAAAACATAAAGGACGCCGGAAACCTGGTTTTTCCAGGAGCAAAGGAAACAGTGATGCATCTAAATTATATACCTAAGTACAAAACAAAGAACAAAAAGATGGCTACAGTTAGGATTAGATCCTATCCTTACACTATTTGTGACAAAGTGAACCAGCAAAAATAAGTGTCTGGTTATAAAATAGTAAGCCTTGTAGCCCTGGCCGGTGTGGCTCAGTTGGTGGAAGCATCGCTGCATAAACCAAAAGGTCATGGATTCGATTCCCAGTCCGGCCCGAGCCTGGGTGACAGGTTTGGCGTGTGCAGGGGGGCGGCTGATCAATGTTTCTCTCCCTCTCTCTCCTTCCCTCCAGTCCCCTCTCTGAGCATGCCCTTGGGTGAGGATTAAAAATATATATATATACATCCTTGTAAAGACATTAGATTTCCTAGACACTATTTTTCGGCAAATTTCCAAATATTTGACTTCTATAGAGGGCAGTCAAACCTAAGGAAGCAAGTAGCTGAAAGGTGAACCATGTACCCAAGCCTGAATAAATACATAAAAAGAAACAGGGTCTTCAAGTGGGGTTTCATCGGGATTAATATGCCTGTAGCTCTGGGATGCCATCATCATAACCTCTAGGCGCACGACAAGCTGGGGACGGACTCACCCGACGTCAGCAACACGGTTTATCTGAACTAGACCGCCGGGAGAATGGACCCCCTCTCCTACTGCCCCATCTTGAATCCGTGCAACTGTGAGATGGGATTCCTGCAATACTGAACGCCACCTTGCTGTTTTCCCAACGGGAACCTTCTCAGAGTTCCGTTCTGCCCACTGCAAGCACCGAGGCCTTGTGTGCCTCCCACTGAAGTCTGTAAAAGCCCAATTCAATACTGAACTGCATGTCCAAAATGGCCCGCATAAAGGTAGTTTCGTCTCTGTGTAAATGATTAAAGTCGTTTTTGAATGATTAACAGTATTTCTAATTGGGTAAGATTTGAGAACTCTCTCTCTCCCTCTCTTTCTCTCTCTCTCTCTTTCTCCCACCCCCTCATCTCCTCTCTCTTTCCCTCTCCCTCTTTAACTTATAAAGCTCATACCAAGTGCTGAGTTGTTTTCAGTCCCAGACAGAACCTGAACATCAAAGAGCTCCCTATGATACTAGGGTGCCGCTTTATTTCTTATAGTACCAAATACCACATATTTCAGAGCCACGATTTTCCTGACGTATGATCAGTTATAAAATTGCAAAAATTTTATTTTAAGAAGTCATGACAATGTAGTAGTGAAAAGTCTCTTTAAAATGTAGCACCACAAGAAGCGGCAAAAGGCGTCATCTCATTTTCAGAAGCAGGAACCTGCCCTACGGGTGAAAGATTTTCACCTGTTCTGGCGAAGCCGCTAAAGGCAAAGAAGCTCATGTATCGATAAAGCTGGGTAACCAGGACGGGGAAGACGAAGACCAAGGAATCTGAAATATTTCTTACTCACGTGTTTGTAACTCAAATTAAAGTTTACATAGCAACACACACACACACACACACACACACACACACACGCACTCAGATACTCACACCCATCCATTATACACTTTGTAACACCTGCTTTATGTGATGGATTGTCCAGGTAATGTGAATTTTCCCAGTTTTTGAAAATATTTCTGATTACTATGATGTCCACATGCATTTCACAGGAAATACTAGACTAAACATAATCTAACCTTTACCTGAACAGCCACCACTATTGTGTAAAATATTATAATACACAGCAATGGGTAACATTATCTTTAGAAAGCCCCCACGGAGAGTTCAGAATCTAATAGGTGGTTACCTCATGCAACATTCCCAGCGCACTGGCAAATGGAGATGCTTAATAAATGTTGAGTTAAAATCTGTATACTGATTAATGATGAGGGGCAATGTGGCTCTTTCATTTTCAGTTACAGGTACCCTATCACTGTGGCCCCTCCCCACCCAAGGAAAAAAACTCTGTTGCTACTGAAGATGAAATGAGACAATGGAAATGGCAATATTTTGATCAGTTTAAATTGTCAGATAAATTTACGACGTTACCGTAAAATGACAAGACATGAGGAAATATTCCAAATTTATTATACTTTGAGCTGATCCTCAGTTTGATAGGGAATGGGATTATAACTACCAACACATGAAGCCTGTTATGCAACAGATCTCGTGAACATTAGAGGGTGCATGGAAACTAACAGAATAATCCTCTGACACCTACAAACAACACATTTTTGGTTTTCTTAAGCTTCTATCTATCACATTATTTCTAAGCAAGTTCTACAGGAAGACAGAACCCTTGAGTTTCAGAGTGGAAGCCTCACTGACATTACTGATGTGGAACACTGACTCAGGACTAGTTAGGCACTCCCTGCCTAACAACAACCGATGCAACTACATGGCAGGCGTGCTGAACCAGGAAGCACTCTCTTTTCACTTATGTTTCTCTACCCCAAACCACCAGTATGTATTTCTTCACATACCACAATGCTATTACAACCCAGTCAATAATTTATAGCATTTAAATTGTTAGTTTATTAATGCTAATCGGGCATTACATATAGAAGAGCTGTATTTGTTCTGTTGGGTTTAGTACTCCTTTAACTGCTTTAAAAATATAATCAATAGTTTACAAGAACTAACCACAAACTTCATTTTTCTTCCCGGGCTGCTTTGGTCCACACTGTGCACAGGTGTCAGGACGCTCATCTGATAGAAACGCGCCCGGTTGCCCGGCATTAACTGGAGTGAACAAGCCACGGAATGTCTCTAAAAACATCCCATGAATAAAATTTGAAGGCTCGACAATCTAAAACCGCCTCAGGTCAACTTTAACTTTCCCTTGTGAAATTTGCCATTTTTCATGCTTTTTGAAAAAGGTGAATACATAGAAGTTCTACATTTGACCAGTCATAGCATTTTAGGGGGGGAAAAAAAAAAGCAAGTTGCCGCTACTCCTAGGAAGTATATCCACTTCCCTGGAATAATTCCAACATTCCATTTAAATAGAACTTATTTTATAAAATTTCCTTAATTACACAATAGACCTGTAATAAACTTCAGCCATATCATTTTTCAAACAAAAAGTAAACCAGATGTTTGGTACTTATATGCAAAATTGAGCTCTCATTGTGAAGCTAAATTAAATTAAAATGAGCTCCAGGATGAAACCAAGCCCCAATGAAAACAAAAACAAAACAAGCAAACAAAAAATATGCTGTTTAATTTTGTTTTATGGCGTGTTAGTCTTGGTCATATACCTATTTTTTCTCTGTGTCTGAGAAAACACACACGCCCTTCCCCACTCTGCACTATTTTATCAAAATTAGCAATTTCATTTGGATTTTGTTAAAAAAAAAGGAGGGGGGGACAAAAGAAACCCCCAAATACTATCATGTCGCTTAGCTAAAAATCAATCAATGTCAGCTCTTTGCTAAGCGCTGTTTTAAATGCTTTACATAATATTAATTCTCACATGCGTGAGGATGGTTAGCACTGCTGTTAGCCTCTCAGCCCAGCTGTGTGAGGAGCGTTGCGATGGAGAGGCTGGTGAAGGAGCTCAGCAAAGTTTTGTCTGTCGTGGCAGGGCTGAAATCCACACTGGGGAGGGCTGATTCCCAAGTCTGTTGCCTTTACCATGGGGCCCCACCGATCCCAAATCCCATGGTGGTTCAAAACCGCTCCCGGGAAATAAAGGATAACCACTCTGATTGGTGGGGCAGTCAAAGGTCACTTCATTTGCTGGTTAATTTTCTAACTATAAACTTCACATCTCTTTTAAAAAAATACAATTAATGTGAATCTTACTTCGGTATGACAACCTAATAAAAAGAGGTCTCTCGCACCGTCACACACACTCCCCACCCACACACCACATCAGTGCGGCTGAGGATAACTGTGCTTCTATCAAGAGGGTCCCGGCCACACCAGTGAGGTGACTGGCACGACCACGCCAGAGCCATGTTCCTCGCAGAACCGGGACTGAGGGATGTCTCACCCTCCCTTCTCAACCCCATGCCCAGTCACAGCTTCAAAATGTCTGCCACCAAAGTTCTCTCTCAGGTGACATCCAATAAAAAATGGACCTGAGAATTAAGGGGAGAGAAAGGATGAGTTATATTTTTTTTAAATGTCCAGTGGATTTATATTTATCCAGAACTTAAAAGGTCCTCATTTTGTCACCGACCATTTCCAACCCTAATCTCATCTAGGAAAGTTGTCTACTTCGAAGTGCTATAAGAAGAGCCGAGGAGACATCCTTGAAGGCCACAAGTCAATTAAGCCTTCAGCTCCCATGGTGTCTCGTTTGTGAAAGGAGAGGTGAAAGGTTGGAAAACTGGCATCAAGGGGAATTAGGGCCTCTTCACTCAGCATTTAGAATTTCCTAATGTTGAGTTAACTCTGCTCCCCTGGTTTAAGGCTTGACAATTTGTTCATAAACAGCAGCTTATCTGATTGTATGACAAACCAGCGACTGTCCGGGTTACCCCAGCGCTCCCTTTCAGTTCTCTGGCCATTTATGCCAACAACTGTTTATTCAATCCTGAGGTCAAGAAAAACAGTTTTCTAGTAATACTGATTGTTCATCAGCCTGAAATGTTTGTTTACTTTCCTTTCAGTTACAGGGCTGTGTCAAGACTAACATCTAAAAGCTGGCGTCAATAAGAAACACTTCTGTCTACATGATCACTTATTGTTGGAATTCATTAAACCATGTTGATTCCTTTTGCATTTTAATGCAAGTAAAAGGGAAAAATAGAGAAAATTTATATAAGCATGAGATATAATGTTAAGATGGTAATACCATTTTATTCTCCAACAAAGGAAGAAGAATAATTTTGTGGTTTCTGCCAAAGAAATAAATTTTATGAGCCCAGGTCATCTGACACCAGTGGTGGGGGTGGAGGGTAGGAGCGGGGCAGAAAAATTCTAATAATAACAACTATATATAAGATAGCAACTATTTCCTTCTTATATTTTAATATTTAAAGGTAATGAAAAAATTAATCCATGATTCTGATGTCTCAAAGCACCATTGCTGATCTAGATACATGGAATTATATATGCAAAGAAATCGATTTAAGAACAAATCCGCATATCCTGCGGTACCTGTTCAAATCTTTGTGTAGAACAAAAAGAAGTGGGTGCCTCAAACAGAGTGAAGGATGAGATCAGTCACTGAATCAAAAGAACACTTCTAGAAACTTCCAGTTGAAATTCGGAGAGAAATTATTGACTTAAATGTCCCAAAACCAGGGCCTTAGGCTCAAAAATCAACCAGGGTAGAAACACTGGCTTCTACTGAAGTTAGCGATATGGTGCCCAGTAGCACCCGATCTACCAGCAGCCGACCTGGAGGAGGGATTTTCCTATTCTGAGGAGCATGACCGTATTTGGAAAACGTCTGGATAAAGATTCTTAAACACGTAACAAGTCTAAAATAGACTTTCCAGGTGTTCAAGAAGTTGAAACATTTCCCCGTGTGATACGATCTATTAAAATGCAAATGCAAAAAAGAAAAAAAGAAATGAAAGGAAAATATTTCCAGAACAGAGTACCTGATTTTATGATAGCTTTCCATTTAACCACAGTATTTTAATAAACTTCCACTCAAAGTCTCAAAGTGTACTTTGAAGCTTATTGTCTTTTTTCTAGATATTAAAGCGTTTCTTAGCTAAATGAAGAGGGAGTTTCTAAAAGAGTAATCCTGGTTACCAAAACTGAGAAGAGCGCTCAACCGATCACAGTTGATTTCATGATAACATCACTTCTGGAGAAGAGGTCGTTTACCTACTATCAAAGCACTTGTAACAACACACTTCTAAAAAGCCCAGAGAACTGCCTGTAGATACTTAAAGGACAACAATTAGAAGTCCCAGCTTCCCTCTCCTTTCGCTGACACGTTTCGGAGATGAGTTCTAGCATCCAGACAGACCCTGATGGGTCAGGAAAGCATGTACAGCTAAGAGTCTGATTAGAAACCAGGCTGAGTTTGTGGCAAGCTTAGAGATTATGATCTTAAAAAAAGAATCACTTACTTTTGTTTCCTAAATTCCTCTCACACTGCCACTGTTGTGATTTCACTTTGAAAACAATTCTTCTTGAAGTTCCAGAACACTTTTTGGAAATTTTATGAAATCAAGGCCAACCACTTACATAATTGATTATGAAAAAGAAACACGCCACAGGGCTGTGCTTGTAAGAGTGTGTGCTATGTGTATTCCAGCAGCAAGGTTCCTGCTCAACAGCTGTGCTACATTTTGAATCTGCATCCTTTCTATATGGACTCAGAACACTGGCACTTTTTTTGGGGGGGTGGGTAAAGAAACGATCCATTGCCTACATTATCTAAGTCTGCAAATGCCTTAAAAACAGGGACTTCCTGCCCCAATGCTTGGGACCATAACCATCACCTAGGAGATAACCAATGAATGTTTCATAGGTGAAAACACCCCATTTTTTTTACCTGTTGGAAACTGGAGGCCAAGAGAAACAAAGTGGCCAGCACAGCTATTCCATAGCTACGTCCCTAGCAGAACCGGGACACCCGCGACACCTCCACCTTCATCTCAACTCCCTCCCAATAAGAGTTTTTCAAAGTCTACTGGTGTTTTTACCTGGATACAGTCCTCCCATTTACTTCTTACGGGCATGTAGTTGATAAGGTAAAGCTACAGCATACCAAATATTTAACCCACACAGCTGCCAACATTCATCTTCAACACACAACTAAGCCCCAAGAAAATGTACCAGGGGTTTGACGGTTTCATTTCTTTGACTGGCAGACCACAGGGCTTAGCACCTTGCCTCCTACGTCCATGAACCACAGCTTCCAAGAACCAGTGTACACGGTTTTTCTCTTCATGCCATCACATGTGCCCACCGTAAATAATCCGTTACACATTCTACTTTTGAAAATAAATTATAGAGAAAAACTCAATTTAATATGAAAACCAAGACAAAAAGACTAATTCTATTTCAATACTATCAAGTTCCCTTGTTCTTTATGGATGGGTCACGGAGAGGTGCAAATACACTCCTGAAACCATCCCCACTTCTTTCCAGCCTGCAAATACTCACTCATCAGCTACCATGTGTCCAACCCGGGGCCCAGAGGTTTCCCTAGGAACACAATAGATATGCTCATGAAGAGCCCCAGGCTAAGAGGAGAGACAGGCAGTCAACACATAATTACCTAAATTATCATTTAACGTGTAATTGTGGCAAGTACTATAAAGATGTGATTAAAAAACACAACTAAATTTTAAGCTCTATGTGAAATGAAATGTCAGGTTAAATGTTGTAAATATCTGGATCCCCCCCCCCCGCCATTTTCTTCATGGCAAAACAAATAGTAATGTTTAAAATAACGGGGGTGGGGAAGAGATGACAACAGAGAGTAAAGACTCCCATTACACAATGAAAATAAAAGTTCGCCCCGTGGTCTCAGAACAGAGCTTCGAAATCAAATCTTTCTATGACGCTGCAGATGAACAAATGATGAGAAGCATACATCAAAAGAGGATTCACAAAGCAAAGTACCAAATGCAAAGAATCAACAACTGTTCATTGTGGAAGGGCAGGAGCTTGAACTCTGAGCCCGAAAATGGAAAATATCTGGGTCAAGAACTCAAAAATTAAAATAAACACAACAAATGCTGTTCTGATGAAAGTGATCCATTTCACCAATTGTCAGAGACACCAGCTCTTTTATGAGCACTGCTGGCAGGAAGCACAGGTCAAGGAGAAACCTATAGGGACGGCTGCGTAGACGAGAAGCCAAGCCAAAGGACATACATACAACAGACAGGCACCAAGGGTCATTTCGCTGCCTGTATCTGTCACAGATAACTGCTTGTGGCTTTCTCTTCAGAATCTTATAATGTGAAATAAATATGAAAACAAAGTACACTAACAGAGAAAAAATCAAATCCTTCAGGGGGAAGCACTTGGCATGACAGCGAAACTGGATGGCATTTCGACCCAGCAGATCCCCATCGATTCCCACTTAGTGTTGGAAGACTCTGCTTTATACGTACTGGGCTCTCAGTAATATGCTTCTCAATATTTATTCATGTTGAAACGAGCCCAAAACACTACTCTAGTTCCTCCTGAAATGGCTGTACAAAAGCAACGAACTATGCCTCACGGAGGCTGATGCATTTTCCATCACAAAAAGGAAAACTGCTGAAGTTGTAAGAGTGGGGGGAAAGGGACTTCCAAATGACAGTATTTTAATGACTACAAATTATTTATAACACTTGTAAGTTAGTTATAAAATTATTTAATTTATAAAATACCATACATCACAAATCCCGTGTAATGCCAAGTTACGGAGCATACCACCACCGGAAGCTGGGATTTACCATGGAAGTCTTAAGTACCAAAGACTCCCCAGCTCTGAGTTCTAAGATGTCAAACCAATAAAAACCTAGAAGTCTGGGGGTATTAACATCGGAGCCACAAATATTAAAGAAGTGAACTCAGGAGAGATGTGTAGGCACCACAATACACTCAGACTGAAAAATAAAAAACACCAGTAAAATATCATCATTACATTTCCCTGAGGTAGTACATGATTATAAAACAACCTTTGAACAAGGCACAAGCTTCCCAAATCTTATCTTTTTAACATTTTATTGGACAACCACAAATACAGTAGTTTTTCTGTTACTGAGTAGTCAGTATTTCCATGTCTGGTTATTAGGGAGGAAAAAACATGAATAAGGAGTAATCAGAACATTCTAGTAGATTAAAAATGTACACCAAAATGGTGCAATATTTACCAGCCGCAGACAAGTGTTCTAATAATCACCTTTATAGAGATTACTGACAAAATAACAATAGTGATCAAATATATGTAATTATGTAACTATTTAAACTCGTAACAAAGGCTTTTATGATACTATTAGCAGTAAATGAGCAACTCCCATAAAATATGACTTAATATCACTCTGATAAGAGTTTAAGTACATATAACCATTGTTGTGTGAAAAAACATTATTTTTAATATGTGACAAGCTGACAGGATTTAATTACCACACCTACTTCAAACTATTAGCTGTTTTCATTCAAACCTGAAAAAATAATATTTATGTGGCTATTGAGAATCACTATGATTGATGCAATCTTTTGTGTTGCTCCCTTTACAGTCACTTGCATTTGTTATTATTAACAAGGAAAAATGAAAGGGGAAATGTGTGTTTTTGTTTTGCAACAAAGCTTTTCTGATGATGACTAACTTCTTCCTTTGAACACAAAAAGCCTGTTAAACTAACTAATGCACTTATAAATATGTTCTTTACAATGTGCACTAAGCAAGAGAAGGAAGAAAAAAAACAAAAAAAGCCTATAGGACTGAAGCCACAATTAAAAGCAACCTAGGCCAGAGAAGTACATGAAAGATGTCAGGACAGTTGTTATTCTTATTCTCAATTTCTTACAGCTCAGCTGCTCTCAAGGAAGAAAAGTCATAGTTTCTTTTAACCATATCCGCAAACAGATCTCACTTGAAAGGAAACACAGCGAGTGATTTGGCATGAATGGGCCCATTACCAATTTTCCAGCATCACTGCTGAATATTTATGCCAGTGACGAATGATGACACTGGCGAAATATTTTAACACGAAGCCTGGCCTTGTAAATCGTCTGAATGATGCTGTGTCAAAACAACACCTCCCATAAATCAGAGGTTTTAGGACCAGTATTTCTTGTTCGAACATGCTACCTGCTCAGCAGAACCACTTGTGTGAACAGGCATAGATTAATGTGTGCAAAGCCAAGCCGTCTTACCTCCTAACTTATAGAGCTATAATTTAACAGGTCTATTATCGTCAAGGTAATTTTGACAGTGCTGAAATATTATACCTGTTAAAAATATGCATTTAGCACTAACTCCACTGGTCATTTGAACTGAATAGACAAATAGATATCCTTACAATTATGTTTCTTCTCTACTGATGACTCTTTTTTTCTGGCAAGGCAGTGGAGTGTTGACATTTGATTTTATAAAGAGCATAGCAGTACAGTTTTTCTGACAGTACGAAAAGCTCGCCATGTTGCTTCCAGTTCGCTTCTCCACAACTTAGTTATTTAGCAACTTGTAGCGGATGCTAAGCAGTCTGTTTCCGGGTTGAAGAAACAAAGCAAAAATTTAAACCCTACTCCCCACAATCCTCGACTCCTACAGAACACATATCCTAACCCAGGGTATTTTAGATTGGTGGACTCACCTACAGAGCCTCATTCCCCACTCAGTCAAGCTGGAAAGCTTAATCCTTGGGGCAATTCTAGATTTTTTATTAGGAAGGACAGACGAAAATATCTCTCTTAAACTCCAGTGCAGCCCTGGCTGGTGTGGCTCTCTGGACTGACTGCCAGCCTGCAAACCAAAAGGTCGCCAGTTCGATTCCCAGTCAGGTACATGCCTGGGTTGCGGGGCCAGGTCCCCAGCTGGGGGCGTGCGAGAGGCAACCAATCTGTGTATCTCTCACACATCAATGCTTTTCTCCCTCTGTTTCTCCCTTCCTTCCCCTCTCTCTAAAAATAAAAATAAATAAATAAATAAATAAAAACCCTCCAGGGCTAACATTCCTTTTCCATTCACCTCAATGGGTACAAGTACATTCCGCCAGAAGAATAAAAATGGCAAAAGACGTTAGCATGTTTCTCTTTTTCTTTTTAAAGTGTTTTAGCCCTAATTTAACTTGATCGGTAGAGGGGAAAAAAATTAATTAAATTTACACTTTTTTTTTTACACTGGATGAATAAATAAGCAAACACACAGACACGCACACACCCCCACTGCAGAAAACTCAGTCCTATGAAATGAACATACACGCCACAGCCCAGTACTAACTGTGCATTTCCCTGAGACAGTAAACAAACACATCACCCACTGACAGCGGCAGCTCCATTTCTTAAAGCCGAATTAACGAATTGAAAGCAAATAAACAAATATTTATCTGGAATTCATTACAATCAACACACTCGGCCAAGTGTGATGTCACCATAATGAGGCATGAAGAAAACAAGGCAACTATCCACTCATCTTGTCTCCAAAACAAAGGGTGAAATTCTAGAGACATGTGATAAGAATGCAGTGTCCCGGCTGACTGAGGGCACGGAAGAAGGCTGAAGGAGTTGCAGTCCCATTTCTCCCGGAACTCATGTTAGACGGGTCGTACAAATGACCATATTCTACCCTTGAGGGATTAAAATATATCCAATGAAGATGTCAGTCGCTGCCTATTCCAGTTACCAGACGAGGAGGCGTCAATTAAGAAATACAAATAACCAAGTTTGAAATACTAGATATTCCGGGACAACACTGTGTCATTTTTTATAAACACGAAGAGTTTAATGTTTCAAACATAATAAACTACGGCAATGCTTTTAAAATCTCGTGTCGCCCTGACCGGTGTGGTTCAGTTGGTTAGGTTTTGTCCCACAAAGCAAGAGGGTAGCCAGTTCTATTCCCAGTCAGGGCACATGTATGGGTAATGGGTTCGGTCCTTGGACAGGGCACATACGAGAGGCAAGCGATTGATGTGTCTCTTCCTCCCCTCTCTCTAAAAATAAAGAAAGTCCTTTTTTTTAATTTAAAATAAAATCTCATATTAACACTACAAAGACCCAAGCTATAAAAATGGTACTTCCAAGAACCCTTTCAAAAAAAAAAAAAAAAATCAACCAGGTTCTGCTACACTCCTGAAATAATGTAGATCATGCTGCCCTCTTGTGGCAGATGTGAAAAACAAAACGTATTCTGCCCATGCGAAGAGAACATGATTTACATTTAAAATGGAAAGCCTCTCCTAGTTTCGGAATGGCTTACTGCTGACCTGGGATTTGCGTACCTGTATATTAAGATCTGACAGAACTGAAATGGGACCACAGTGACGGATGACAACGGCTGACTAGGAACAGGCAGACACAGCAGCAGGCATGGGGCCACAGATCGCGTCCCCAAGACACTATCCAAACTCAAGCTGCAATCAGAATGCGGAGGAAGCATCGGGCGCAGCTGAAAACCGTGTGGCTCTTTAACAGACACACACGACACCATTACCAAAACACATCTAAGGAGGGAAGAGTTAAAAAAGACAGAGAAATGGGTGAATGCAAGGAAGGTTAAAAAAAAAAAAAGGAAAAGAAAACCAGTTTTTGCCACTCTAAGGCCACACTCTAGTTGATTCATTTTACCTAAATAGCTAGTTTATCAGGTTATGAAAGATCAGTAGACCATAAGCTATGGCATCATATGGACAACTAAACTAAGTAAACTTTATGCAACCATTATATGGGTTCAAAATGGAGACTAACATAGTCATACAGCTTGGAGCAGTGAAACCTTCTTACCAGTCAGCTCTCTGGAATGGCTACACTGCAGAGGAACTTCACTATTGAGAAGAAACACACACTTTCCAGGTGGCCTTTGCCCATCTCCTAAAATCCAAGTGAACTTGGGACTTCAGCAGGGCAGCTGGGGTCTCCAGACCCTGCCCTGAAGGCCTGGTTCTCTGCATAAAGTGCAAAGTGTCCCTCACTGATTAACAAAATGCATGAGGATCTGGGAGGAAATACTAGAAGGGAGACAATGCACCTGGGGCGGAAGCACCTGTGAAGGAGCGTAGAAGACACTGCTCCCACCCAGGTGAGGGTCCCTGAGAAGACTCCAGAGAAGCGGGAACTGGAGACGGGTACGGGAGGGAACTCTGGCAAGTCCTCCACGGATCCCAGCTGGGTTATGGCTCGGGCAGATGCACTGGCTCTCGCCTGGGGTTCTTGGCATCTGTGCCGCTCACCGCCTGAGTCCGGCTTGCCGGAAACTACACAGGGTCACAGTGGTTGGACTTCCGATTTTTTCAACTTAACTATTCTTCAACTTTAGAATGGGGCGAAAGCTGTATATATTCGGTAGAAACCGTACTCCGAATATCGAATTTTGATCTCTTCCCAGGCTGGCGACGGAAGGCACAAAACTCGTGCTGAGCGGTGAGATGATTTTGCCCAACTGCAGGCTAACGTAAGTGTGCCGGGCACACCTAAGGTCGGGCAGGCTAAGCGCTGGCATTTGGTAGGTTGGTTATCGTAAATGCATTCTTGACTTTCAATAGTTTCGACTTGCATGGGT
The DNA here is from genome assembly GCA_004026545.1 of Mormoops blainvillei. Lineage (NCBI taxonomy): Eukaryota > Metazoa > Chordata > Mammalia > Chiroptera > Mormoopidae > Mormoops > Mormoops blainvillei. The sequence continues at coordinate 33,977 of PVJD01010736.1, forward strand.
TTATCGGATGGAACCCCTTAAATCCAGAAGCGTCTCTGCACGCTGACCAAAGGACTATCTGTCCCCTCCGCTTTCTAAAAACTGGGAGGTCATCAGGATCCCGAGCTCAGAGGAAACGTACTGATTCCTGAGTCTCCCTGAGGGCGTGCTATGAATCACAGAGTATCGAGGAGAGAGAGACATGGTTCCTGATCTCCACGCTGAGGATGCACTCTGTCACTCCCAGGGGGACACCACGCTGGGCACTTGTGTTCATTTAACGGAACGTAAAAACTGAGCATGTCTACCTCAGTACTTCGGAAGGGAATTTTTAAAAAACTTTATAAAACCATTTAAAGTACATAGAACCAACAAAGTCAACGACGAAGCGTAATTCATAGTTTTGGCTTGTTCTTCCCATTGTAAGAAGTACAAAAACTGTATCCGAGTGGAAATTTAAAATCGACCAAATAAAAAGTTCTTTAATCAAAAGTGCCTTTTAATCTACCATTGAAAGAGTAAATAATTCACGGCCCCCAACCATTTTGGGCCAACTAGGCCTATCTTTGGAGCACCCATTTGGGCCTCTATTTCTTGAAGGAATCAAGTCCCGCCAATAGATATACAAGGGGGAGACACGATAAGCACTGCCATACGGCTCTGAGATTAGCAACCTCGCCGACTGTGACTCGGTCCCAAATCCCTGAATAATAACTAACTCAGCACGGGGAGAAGCCTACAGGTCTTGAATATGAAGAGTCCGGTTAACTGCGGTCACGAGCACTCAGAGGCTGTGATTATGGAAATTCAGTCCCACTGAATGCTCCAAACTTGCAACTGTAGTGTTCAAATTAGCTGGCCAAGTGGGGCGGCTTTACAGCCATAATGGTACGTAAGTGCCCCAAATGCTTTCTAGCGACAGGTATAAGACCGGAGATTTGGGCGGGCCTCCACCATTTACAATTCCTTGTGCTTCACATAGCGTCTGGACAAAACAGTATTTGTTGACTCAGTCTACACCAGATGCTTTCCAGAAGAGTCTTCTTTAATCCTCACAGCGGTCTTGTGAGACAGGAAGGGCAACAGCAATTGTTTCCATCTCACAAATGGGACGTTTTGAGAAGAGTCGCTGTGAAGTGACATCAGGCCGCGTGCTCAGGGAGCGCTGCTTCAAGTGCTGTGAGTGTATTAACCTGTTTAATTCCCACAATATCTTAAATAGGCCAGTGTGCACAGCGTCCTCGTGTTACAGATGAGGAAACCCAGGCTCAGAGAAACCACGCAACTAGCACGTAAGTGTTAATATAACTGTAACCAGCTATTACACCATAACTAGCGCCAGGACAGAAGCCAGGCAGCTGGCTCCAGCGTCCATATTTTGAACCATGGCGACACCCTGCTTGGAGATTTGCTAGCCCAGCAGTGTCTAGGGGCTCTGGGTCACATGGCAAGTTAATGGTCAGACCAAGGCTGTTCCTGTGCTCCCTCCAACCCTCCTCCTGCCTTAAAGGGCTCTGTCAGTTATTAGCTGCAAAAACAAAGCCACCCTGGGGCTTACCGCAAGTCTAACCAACGGAACAGAGTGGGGATGTAAGCCGATGGCCTAACTCTTCATAGGAACCCAGGTCAGGCGACTACCTTCAGAAACAAGACAAGTCAAAGGCCTCTGGTTGGAGACATCAACCAGATGGAAACCACGAAGTACACTCATATCAACCCACCGGGTAGGCATGACCAAGCCACTAATAATTGGTAACCCAAAGTCTACTTTAAAACTATAGAGTTAATAACTTTTATTGAAGAGGATGTTTGCATTTTACCCATCATGCGTTTTAATTAATTCTTCATGGCCATTTTAGGTAAGCCTCATAGAGCATGTGCCAAGAGCTCTGGTTTAGAAACGGACGGACAATGAAAGAAAGAAGTACTCAGCCTGTCTCCTGCGGAGAAATCCCCTGTAAGAAGGCCCTTCCTGAAGGATGCCCCAGCTTAACGCTGTGCAATACAGCCAGTGTTCAAGCAGCTAGTCAACGATGTTTAAACAGGTGTGCATGGAATGCACAGTGTTTCATATGCCACAATGGATTCCCAAATCATTCTGCAAAGTAAACATTCATTTATTTTCACACACACACATAAACATCAGAGTGGAAGCTTATATAGCCCTCCATGAAGATTTTCTCTGGAAGAAAGCTTCAGTGGGCGAGCCTTTTCATAGAAAATGAATCAACACACATAGTGATTTGAGTCTAAGCATCACCTCCACTCTCAAACACTGAAAGGCAATCAGACACTAAATATGTTAACAGGACATTATTTACCGAGATACTTGGTATCAGACTTACCTATTGGATTTCTATCAAAGAACAATACCGGAGCTCTCAAAATGGACTCAAACATTTTGTTGTGTAAAGTTTGTGAAGAATTAACGAGGACGTGGAATACCAACAGAGATCTCACGATGCCAAAAACGACGGTAGCGAGAGTTAAACCTGAAACAGAGAAATGTCGCTCAGCCCAGTGGCTCTGCGTTTTCTTAAACAACTCTGAGGCATGTCTAATGCATTCACAAAATACATTTAGAGAGAAGAATATAAAATAATTTTCCTCTCAAGGAAGAAACTACATGGAAAAAAATCAGGTGTAAACTACGATTTCATCATAGTGTTGTTTCTGAATTCAATTACGAGTTCTAACAAAAACTCAGAAGAAAGGCAATTATAAAAAGAAGGTGGGCTTCCCTTCCCCATATTCCAAATCTTACTACTTACAACATGTGCCATGTTCTAAAGGTGTTGTATGTTTGGACTCCAGCATGTGATATTAATAGGGAAGAGAAGAAATAATTGACCATTTCCTCGTAAAAACTGCCTAAGTAGCTTTAAAGAATATGAAAACACCATCATTAAGTTGCAAGCAGAAAATCTCCTAAATAACTGAATTGCAAGGAAAATACAAATTTTATTTTAACATAATCTAAATGAGAAACTAATCTCTCACTGTTTTACATAAACAAAGCATTTTTAAATGAACATAATCGTTTAGATTATATATTTATTAATGACATAAATGAGTACCTACAGTGCACATATAAATTAAAATAGCTCTTCTAACACCTCTGGAACTCATAATGCCAAATAAAGTGGGGATAATTTCTGTAATAAATAATCCATTAAGTACTGGCCCCCGTCTTCAGATGACACGTCACTCTTTCTTAAACTCTGAAAGCCGGTCAAATTCCTACATTCCATCAAGGGGCGTCTCCCTTGGTCTGCCCGCCGTCCCACATGCATACGCGACAGGGTTGCATGCCATCCTCCTGTAGGTCGCCCACCGTCCATCAGTTCAGAAGGTAAACAGCTAATGGGTTTCAATTTCTTAGCAAGTAATCAACTAATTAAATACCTAGCTTCGATGAATGGGTTCGTACAAACATAACTCACTCTATCTTCGAGGAAAGCCTGTATGAGCGTTTCCTGCAGGGATAGTTAAAATTTCAGATGAAGATTTCCTTTGAATGAGTATGTCCTGCCACATACATTCTAAGCGTCCTTGTGAGAACAGAGCGCTGTGTTATTAGTCTGGCAAGTCAGATGTTAAATTACTGGCACAGTTGGGAAGGCGATAACATTGTGATCTCAAGGTAAGAAAGAGGAGGCGGCCTAATTCCCAGACACTGGATTTCTCCCTGCTTAGCTTCCCTCTTAAGTAATTACTGAAGCCCAAGAGATGAGCAGGGGTGGGGGAGGGGAACTTTGCCTACCTGCGAGGGAATAATGCTTTTCTTTGGGGGACCTCACTGCCAGAGGATTTCATCCGAGTTCAACAAAAGCCAGAGTTTATTCAAACAGAATTGGAACAATCCGAACCAGAGGGTGGGGATCCGTTTCTAATCCCCTTGCCCATCCATATAATATAAGATTTAGCGAAAGCAACCTATTAGAATAGACAATAGCCACATATTTCCAGTGGCTGATTTTCTGAATGCTCAATCCTGGTTTAACTTCCAAAATCCAGTACAGAGCAAATTAAGAGTCTTCATTGAGCCTCTTTCTTCTAGTCCATTTTAAAAATAATTATTCTAATTAATTCACAGAGTAAATGCGCCTCAGACTCTTAATCTGTTAAGACATTACTGAATTACTCCTGGAAGCCTAGTTACTCACACAGGCTCATTGTAAGCACCTCAGAGTCTCATATAATAGACCCAATGATTACACTTACCTGAATAAATTCCTAAGTACCAGTTAAGATCAAGCTTCTCAGTTACATTTCCGTTTCCATTTACAGTGACGTTCAGGGCTCTCTGTTTATTTGCCCTATGAAACAGGGAAGGAAAAATATTAAGCTAGAGATGAAATTTAGATAAATACTAAAAAAAAAAACACCCCCCAAAAACATCACTTATCGTTGACTTAGGAGTCATGTTTGTTTAATCCTGGAAGATGACTCCCAGCTGACAGGGTCCTGTGTATGTCTGCCTTCTAAAAATTCAGTTTGGGTCCTGACTTGTGCAGCTCAGTGGGACGGGTGCCATACTGCAGATCGAAAGGTCTTCCCGATCAAGGCACATGTCTAGGTCGCAGGCCCAGTCCCTGGTAGGGAGCCTAAGCGTCGCCTTATGAGTGTGCGAGCGGAATTCAATTAACGTTTCTCGGGCACATCAGTGTTTCTCTCTCTCTCTCTCTCTCTCTCCTCCTTCTCCTCTCTACAAAAGTAAAGACATGAAATCTTAAAAATGAAAAAAATTCCATTTGGACCATGCCTTTGAGTTCTCAAAACTGTCTGCGAAGATGCTTCTGAGCATCAGACATGGGTAGAGGCCGTGGGACGGTCACACTCCAGCAGCAAGAACTTTCGCTTTTCTTCAGGGAAACTAAGTGTGCTCTCAAAGAGGAGGCTGAGCCAAGCCCACCGCTCGTCGACGCTCTGTGTTGTTTTTACAGCCCCTTGTGGCCAGGCCGGAAGTAACTCACCAGTAGGACAGCCACCAATCCTGAAGAACGTAGGCCACCTAGAGCAGGGACACAAACACATGCCTGAATTAAACGCGACTGTTACTCACCAACTGAAAACTCTCCCTCACTAAGCTGGGTCATCCAAAGGTTCCTGAAAATGGAGACAGTCCTTCCAGCTCAGGTCAAGGTTGTGCCAAGCCCGACATCCCAGATAACAACAGGTCAAGTAAGTGCTTATTACATATTTAAATCTTTAAAAGACATCCTTTGTGTTTTTCCCTAGAAGTTAATGTATACACAACGACAGTTTAAGCATCACTTATTCTGAGCCCCACCCATAGCATGTCTCAGTGCAAACCCAAGTGGACAGCAAAATCCCATCAGAGAGTCTAAATAAACACAGTATAAATATAAATGTTACTGTAAATATCAAGCTGGGGGCACAAAACAAATGTCCCCATTTACCTGAGCTGCGATGTTTATTAGAATAAAGACAATGATGATCAACCAGTTGGTTCCGGCGGTGAAGTAGTTCCTGTAGGTCTTGAGGCCAAGTCTTCCTTCAGAACGGCTCTCCTCAGTGAGTGTAACCTGTACATTTTCAGCCTGGGAAGGAAAAAAGGCAGTGTGGGACAAAGCTTCAAATAACCCTAAAATTTCAAAAGTTTAACAACATTTTTCACTGGCAAAGCCGTGGGAACACACGCACGTCTCTCACCCACTGGTAGGGGTGCAACATGGCACCTGTCCTATGGAGACGGGTGTGGAAATAGGTAGCCAGACCACCTCTGCATTTACCCTTGGACCCCGCCATCCCACTTCCAGGGATCTTTAGAAATAAGAAAACATCATTTTCACAAGGATATTGTCGTGTGGCTTTCCTTAAAGTAGAACGTTGTGATTTCCGGCACAGGTTCAACACACCCAATTCATATATAAAGGTGGAAGTGTGTTCCAAAATAATACACGAAACGATAGGGCACCAACGTAGCGCTGAAGACCATTTGCGCCGCTCAATAATGGAAGCATAAAGCACAGCCGGAGTGCAAACTGTTAGCCAAATACAGTGCACTGGACTGCAACAGCAGCATGGAGTCGTGAGAGTCTGAATAACGAGGGAGTGCATATGATCCGAGTCAACCTGGTTCCTCAGTTCTGAAGAGTGATTCCTGAGTTTCGAATGTGAGGCTCATCTGAACACTTGACTCATCCAGGCTCCTGGATTTGGGTAGCAGGGGTTCGGATATGGAGGAACGTCAGTGTGTATGTGTAAGAGAGACCTCGTGCAATTCTGCACTTTTGTCTGGAGGGATTCAAAGATGGATAGGATGAGGTTTCCGGTCTTGAAGGGTATGAAAGGAAGACGGAAACTCACTCTAAAATGTCTATCGTGTGCCAGGTCCTTTGCACATACTACTTCTGGTCTATCATAAACCATCTCACCATGGGGCGAAATAATACCACCCGTCACCTACAGTGCCAGAACATTCCAACACGTAAGAAAAGGAGCTGATTTAATGTGGCAGGATGCAGTCTGAGGGAGTCTTCAAATTAGGCCTCTGGGTGCAAAAGGGAAACGTGGGGCCGCCAGGGCAAGCAGGATTTACCTGTGGTAAATTCCAGAGTTCTGATATCAATCAGTGTGAGCTACACATACGTAGGAATTTATAGCAGGACCGCACTACCGATGTCCACAAGATTGCCCATCCCACATCCAAAGGAGAGCCCCAGTCAGGTTTGCTCCCTTTATTCTGTTTTAATTCTGCAAACCCCAAAGATTAAGCCCTTGGGGCCTTAGGGTCCACTCGGGGAGAAACGAAGATGTCAGGAGCGCAGCGGCATGAAGACCCGCGAGGCCACCCAGAGCAGGCGCAGCCAGGTCACGCTGCAAGACGAGACACTCACGGCTTGGCTCTCCGGGGCACCGTCTTTCAGCGAGGGTCTAGAAGACTGCTGAGACCAAACTGAACACTCCGAGAAGGTCCGATGCCTCAGCATGGGACTTCCTGAGATGGAAGCTTGCTCGGCCTCCTCGTTTTCCTTCCTTAAAAGGGAACCGAAATCTACCCCGGATTTCAGAAACTCGGTGTAAGTCCCCTTTTGCACCATTTTACCCTAAAATAAAAATAAAGAATGGGAGAGAAATACATTGCCATTTGATAATACCTACCAAGGAAAGTTAACTGGTCTTAAATTATGATTTTCCTAAGAAAATTATCCTTAGCTCTGGAATTCTGGCTGACAAATCTAGTTCAGTTCAACTCGACACAGGCTAAGCGTTCTGCTCTCTGCTAAACCCCGTGTCATGAGCTGGGCAACATAAAGAAGTAGGTAATTGTGTGTTACAAAGAGAGGTCACAACGTTAACAACCACAGTCCTTGAAGGAAGCCAAAAGTATAGATGATCATAGGAGTACCAGAAGTCTTTTCAGACAACATGGAAATTGAGAAGAGGTTCATGTAATAAGCACAATTTAAATTTAAAAGAACTGAGTCAACTGGGGAGGACATTCCAGGAAAAGAAAAGAAAAAAAAAGATTGACATAGGCGGGCACACACGCTTCTGCACAGAGAGAAGTCACTCATCAAATCTTTGCCGACCACTGCCATAGTATCGTGTGCCCTACCAGGACAAGACCTGTGGGAACTAGCCCCGGACATGGAACCCGTGAGCTGCATCTTCATGGTCTTTACTCTGAAACTGCCCCCGGAACTCGGGAAGTTCCCAACTACAAGCACAACATTCCACACGTTGAAGTAATTAAATAAGGCGGCCGTTAGACTGGGGTGGCTCTAATGCCTTAGCAGCCTATGCAAGGGAACCAGCCCTAAGCCGGGGTCAGGGCACTCAGACCTGAGAAAATGAAACCTGGAAGCAATCACAGGCAGCCACCTGGGTTTTCCTAGGCCAGGCAACTGCTTAAGTTACAGCCACTCACGTAACAGCTTTTGAATACATGGGACACTTCAGTACAGTTTCCTGTCCTTAAAAGGTTGCATAAAAAATTGCCCTGGCTGGTGTGGCTCAGTGGATTGCGCGCTGGCCTGAAAACCATGGGGTCCCCCAGTTCGATTCCCAGTCAGGGCACATGCCTGGGTTGCAGGCCAGGTCCCCAGGAGGGGGCGCATGAGAGGCAACCACACGTCGATGTTTTTTCCCTCTCTCCACCCCTTCCCCTCTAAAAATAAATAAATAAAATCTTTTTTTAAAAAGTTGTATAAAAGAATGTGCAGATGCTTTCACTATTTTCTCACCCTGTGGAGCAAGACTCAGCTGAGTTCGTCAGTGGTAAACAAAATATGCGGCAAAATCCCGGGATGCAAAACAAATCAAAGAAGGGCAGCCCTGGTTGAGGCAGGTCAGGAGAAAAACGGCCCAGCCCGCCCGGCGCCCCACTCATCCCACCCCCCAGGAGGCCACGGAGGGAAACCCAATGAAGCTTCTGGGAACCACTTGATCCCACGGCACTGGACGATTATTCGTGATAGACTGTGCCTTGTTCCACTTGGGAGGCAAAGCTCATGTATCTTACTGAATGAGGTTCCTTCTTTCTACTTAGTGTCTGTGACCTGCACAAGGAAACAGCTAGTGGTATAGAGACAGCAATTCACTCAGCAGCCAAGTGAAACGCGGCAACTCCACGAGGGGACCAGGGGGCAGCCAACCCCCTCCCTGTTGTGAGAGAGGCGCCAAAAGAGGAGTAAGGATGAACCCAACTCACCCAGGGGTGCTCACCAGGGGGCAGACGTCTCAATAGTGTTAATGTTGGGGCTGATGTCCCCAAAAGAAGCAATAAGGGGGCCTCCAAAACATCTAGGGATGAGCTTAATGGGTTATTCTGCTGCCCTGATTCTGTACTCACAATATTGCCACACTAGTGCCCCCCCGCTGCCCAGGAACTCCACCATTCCCAAGTCTGAGGAACCGGAGCTCCGTATCCCTGAAGTGTGATGAAGAGTCAACACACAGAACTGCCCTCTTATAACTCTTCTCAGGGCAGCAGTTCTGGGAGCTGGAACAGACAAGGGTTGAGGGTGGAGGTGCTGAGGCACAAAGACCCACAGGCCAAGGAGGGATGCGTCAGCCACGGAGCCTTAACAATTCGCACTAACCCCCACCCCGCCAGCCACGCCAACTGTTGTGAGTTGGTCGAGTCCTAGCCATGATCCCTGTGAATGTAACCTCATTTGGAAATAGGGTCTTTGTAGATAGAATCGAGGAGGGTGGGCCCTAAACCCATTATGTCTGATGTCTTTATAAAGAGAAGAGAAAGGAGACTCAGACGGATAGAAGGACACCACATGACAACAGGGGCAGAGACCCAAGTGCTGTACCTGCAAGCCGCCAGAACGCCGGAAGTGGGAAAAGGCAGCCAAGGACTTTCCCCAGAGCCTTCAGTGACAGCATGGCCCTGCCAGCACCTTGGCTTTGAACTGGAGCCTCCCAGATGCCAACATCAAATCTCTGTATTAAGCCACCCAGTTTGGGCACTTGGTTAACGAGCCTCAGCCCATCCTTGCGTCTTCTGAACTTTACTAAGGCTTCTAATTGTTTCTCCCGGTGCCCCTCCAGTGGACATCAAAGGGCTCTTTTGATGTCACGCATCAGACCACACACTCCTCTGCTCTGGACGGTCAGTGGCTTCCTACGCACTCCCAGGCGTGCTGCCCGCCGCTCTCAGCCCACCTTCCTGCTCGCTCTGCCTCAGCCACACTGGCCTTCCTGCTGTTCCTTCCAGGGCAGTGCCTTCTGCAGGGCCCTGCCACTGCAGCCCCTGCCTCAGGTGCCCCTCCCCCAGGTGACTCAGGATCCACCCCCGTGTAGGGAGGCAATCATGGTATCAGACCCCACCATCTATCGCTTTCATCCCATCTGCCCCCACAAGGATGGAAGCCCCCTGATGGCAGGGACTTGCTTGTCTTACAGTTGCACAGGGTCTCACACGTATCAGTCCAGTGAGACTAGCACCCAACTACACGGGGCGCGTGGGTGTCTCTGACCAGCAGGTGCTTGGACAGGCCACTGTGCTCTGCTACCAGTGGAAGGCACTCTTTAGGGAAACTGTGTATAACAATCAAATGGATACGAACATGTCTTCATGGCCCTAATTTGCAAATAGCCTTAAATCATGCAGGAGGAAAGCAAAATTTTCTAAATAAGAAAGCATCGGTATCCTTAATAATTTCACTAAAACAGTTATAATTTAATAACTAAGGTAGTAGTTTTATATATTATCCATTAGGGTATATGGCTTAGGATATAATGGTGACATTTCTACGTGCCTTTGGAGGATTCATCCTCAAAGGCATGGGCAACAGCTCTGAGAAAAAAAGGGATAAAGACTGAGGTGGAAGGACTACAGGATGGTGACCTGCCGGGAGGCCTGGCCTTCAACACGCCTGAGAGCTAGCAGGCTCCACAGACTTCTAGAAATTACTTACATCTTTCAATATCAGAATCTGACTTGCAGCTTTTAGGTACTGCAACTGATGAGTCACTAAGATTGTGATCTTCTCGTGCAAGGTTTGACAAATACACCTATAAATGGAAGAGGTACAGTATGCAAACACGCATTAATGGAGTGGTCCGAAAAACATACATTTTGAAAACATAAGGAGACAGGAGACAACGCAGTAGTCAAAGATCTATAGTTTAAATACTAATACAAATTAAATACAAATATAAATCAGTGAAGTCAACTGGGTCCTCCAATTCGCCAGCAGCGAAGTTGAGTCTAGCTCCACAAAGAAATTCTAAAAAGCAGTCCAGTGCAAGATGCAGCTACTGCTAAGTGTTGTTTTTCTCCCCACTAAAACACAGCTTAACAATTATTTACATATTTTAAAAAAACAATTGAGCAATACCAAGATTCCACAACCTGACTACATTGAAATACTAATTACTTTATCACTGTGTAGGAAGAGGAGAAAGAGGGAGCTATGATATAAAAAATGTGTGCATTTTTCTTAGACAATTTCCTAAGTGATTATTTATGATTTGCGGTGTACATATTAAGCAAAAGAAACACATCTTAGATTCTCAGGAACATTTGCCAGAGTGCATTTTCTAGACACATCTCCTAAATAATATCAGAAAGAAAATAAATGTTAGTGCAGCTTTGATCAGTCCCTACACTATTCCCAGTCCCATCTGGGAAGCTCGTCATCTTTAGTTTGGACTGAAAAACTGCCGCATACAAAAATGAAAGAACAGAACCCAAACAGCCCACATCACAGTAGAATCACCCAGTGACTCAAAGGACGCACCAGTTCTCTTAGTGAAGACCTACTTCCACATTCAACCTTGAAGTTTTGAGTGTGTGCATGTATGCTGGGGGGTTTTTTGTCTTTTTTTTTTTTTTTTAACAGTAACCCCTCGAAGCACTCCAACATTCAAATGCAGACCCCTAGGCACTCAGCCCCAGCTAAACCTCCCCCTCCAGGTAAGAGAGTAGCTGGTCCTGAGCCCCAGTGGCCGCAGGCAGGGCTCTGGGCATACCCGCTGGTCGTACGAGTCGCACACTGAGCAAATCTCGGGAACTGGGCCACAACTCACCTGCTGAGGTGGGTCAGATCAGGTGGGTGCCCGGACTGGAGTTCAAATCCTGCCCTGCTCTACCTCTTACTAACCCAACAATGTCGGGCGAGCTACAAAACCTCTCGGAACCTCAGTTTGTTCATCTCAAAATAGGGCTAATGTCAACTCATAGATATGCTCTGAGAAATAAAAACAATAACCCACTTAGTAAATAAATGCTAGTTCGATTCTCCACTCTTCCTATCACCCATAAGTGCCATCTGCTTTGAAGTCAGGTCAGAAAAGTCCTAAGGGGACACTTTTGAGTCTGGGCCTGTGACCAGAAGCAAGAGCCCAAGGTATAGATGCATATACTATTAGTTCATTGCTTAAGTCCAGGACTGCTTTTTCCCTTTTGACATGTCTTTCTTTGGCTCTCGTCAAGCTTACTACTGAAGCTTTTAATTGAATTCTTTCACCTTAATTTAAAATTACCTGCCTCTAATCCCCGAAGGCAGATGTTAATCAAGTCTGATAGGTTGCTATGTCTGATATGGGTCAACTCAAAAGTTTTTAAATGTTTTCTTCCTAATAACCCATCATTGATTGTGTAACATAATTACAATGATATCATAAGTGGATGACTTTAAATTTTTCCTACGTTATGCTTTTTTACTAAAAAGACTAAAAAATTCTGCCCTGGCTGGTGTGGCTCAGTGGGTTGGGTATTGCCCCAAAAACCAAAAGGTCGTGGGTTCAGTTCCCAGTCAGGGCATGTGCCTGGGTTGCGGGCCAAGTCCCTGGCTGGGGGCCTGCGAGAGGTAGCTGATGGATGGTTCCCTCTCCCATCGATGTTTCTCTCCCTCTCTTCTCCCTCTCTAAAAATAAATAAATACAATCTAAGTAAAATAAAATTTAAAAAATAAAATAAAAAGTAAAATAAGATAGTTCCACTAGTTTGTGGAACTCACAAACCTTAATAACCTTGGGTATATATTCATGACTGGAGTAAACTGTTAATGGCGAGTAAAAGTGTAATTCATTCACTTTTAATACAAAACGCTTCACATTACTAAGCTTCATTCAATCAACAAACATTTGTTAAGATGCCTGGCACTGTCCTAAGTGCTAAAGATACAAAAACTGGTGAGGAAAACAAGCAAAACTCTGAATCACACAGAGGAAGGTAGTAAATGAGTAAAGCAAATGCACTGCAGAGTCATGACGCAGGCTGCGAAAACGGAGCAAGGTGAGGGCTGTCATCTTAGTTGGAGGTGGCAGGTGAGCCATGAGAACGTCTGGAGAAACATCGTGGAAGGAGGTACAGCAGGTGCACTGGTTCTGGGACAGAAACCTGCTGTGCAAAGGTGCCTGTATCCACAGCTCATTCCGGGGCAGGGGTGGGGGAGGATTAAGGGTCAAGGACAACCCTTTGGGGGATGTAGGAAGACAGGACGCCCACAACTCTCCCTGGAGGGACAGGAGGGACAGGAAGAAAGGTGGTGCCCATGTTCTCCATGTTTTTTGCCCCGGCACACCGTCCCCTGGCTCTTGGACAGAAGGAGCAGTATCTGTACAGAGAGGCAGATATGAGAAAGGGCTCGCCTCATTCACCACGCTCCACAAAAGCCAGCGTGGCTGGAATATGTACTGAGGCTACGCGAGGAAATGCTGGCGAGGCCAACAGGGCAGAATGCCGAGAGCCCTGCTCACCGTTTCAGGACTTGGAGCTGCACCCTGAACGTGAAGGGGGATCAGCGAAGGCCTGGGGCAGGGAGAGGGAACCAAGGAGGCAGCAGGGTGAGAGATCTGACTAGACAGACGCGAGGGACGCATGACACAGGAGGCTGGGGGTTGGGGGGGAGGGTCTGGTGACATGGGGCTTTCTAAAAATACCCCAGGGATCCGTGGCTGGAAACAAGCTCGATTGACATCATTAATCTAAGAGTCCCTAACCTTCTGTACGTGAAAGAATCCACTTAATGTTTATGACATCCACTAGTTTGTGGAACTCACAATAATAACCTTGGGTATATATTCATGACTGGAGTAAACTGTTAATGGCAAGTAAAAGTGTAATTCATTCACTTTTAATACAAAACACTTCACATTACTGAGCTTCAACACGACCGCCATCTTTCATCGCATATTGTTCAATCCAATTTTCTGACTCATTGAGAACATTCTCCAGTTGCTGCTGAGTGATTTTCTAAATTGCATTCGTGCACCCTGCCTGAAGTTTCCCTAAAGAATGTGGTTCTGATTAGCAAACAACAATTTTAACAAGCTTGCTTCTATCAAGTGTATATATCCAACGTCATTAAACTCAAAAGCTGCAAGAGGACTTTATAAATACCTGTGTTTGAAGGACTTGGGAGAGGTTTTGTGAGAAGCACACTGATACTTAGCAATTAAAACCCCTCTTCTTTTCTCTTAGTGACATGAATGCAGCGGCCGGCAGAAACGGTTCCTGATGTGGTGTATTTATGCAGACCCACAAGTCAGGGCAACAGACGTGTGGGAGTTCAGGGTGGAGTTATGTGGACGCCACCAAGGATGGGGGGATGGGATATCCCTGTGTCAGCACCAGTGCCCTGTTACTGAGCTCAGCCCAAGCCTCAAGGCACCGCTCAGCCTCAGGGAAAGTCCACAGAGTCAGTCAGGGTGGCGTGGGGGTGAGGGGTCAGATCAGACGGCTGGACACAGGACCATGCCAAATGTCCACTGGCCCTGCTATCTGTCCTCTGAAAAATTCCATGGGCTACATGCAATTTTTTCCTGTGATAAAATTTACATAAAATACAATTTACCATTTTCACCATCACCGCCATCCACCTGCAGAACTTTTCATCCCTCCGGTGAATAAGCACATTTTACACCCCCACTCCAGTGGGAAAAGGTGAGAGGACCGCCCAGCAACCCATGCTTAGCGGATGACCTCAAACCCCAGCTCCTAGCCCTGGCTGGTGGGGCTCAGTTGGTTGGGTGTCATCCTGCTAAGTGAAAGGTCACAGGTTCGATTCCCGATCAGGGCACATGCCTCGGTTGTGGGCCCAGTCCCTGGCTGGGGGCCTGCGAGAGGCAGCTGATCTTTCGCACAATGATTTCCTCTGCCCTTTCTTTCTCCCACCTTCCCCCCCGCCCCCCTACCCCGACTCTAAAAATAAATAAATCTTAAAAAAAAAAAAATCCCAGCTCCTACTGTGTTTGCTGTCTCACTCTGTCTCATTCTCACACTGCTGACTCTGCTCGAATTTCTCTACTTCACTACTGAGGGCCTGTTGTGAATAAACTGTGTCATTCCCCCACCTCACCCCAAATTCTCATGTTGATGCCTTAAGCCCCTCGACCTTAGAATTTGGTAAGGGGGCTTTGAAGTGGTGATTAAGTTAACATGAGGCTGTGAGGGAAAGCCCTCATTCTGGTTTCCTTAGAAGAGCAGATTAGGACATAAGACAGACACGGGGGTGGGGGAGGGGGGTGCAGGTGGGCAGAGCCCTGATCACATGATCACAGAGCAGGAGGACGGCCACCCACAGCTAAGCAGCAAGGCCTCGGGGAAACCAACCTGCAGGTGCCTTGTTCTTGGGCTTCCAGCTTCCAGAAGGGGAAGAAAATGCGTTTCCGTTGTTTAATTCCCCCAGTCTGTGATCCTTTGTTACGGCTGCCTGCTACAGACTGAATGTTTGTGCCCTCTGAAATTCATACCCTGAACCCTGATCCCTCTTGGGACCGCATGTGGAGGTGGGGCCTTCGGGCGGTGATCTGGTCACGCTGGGGTTGGGGGGCGGGGAGGGCGCCCTCTCGAATGGGATTTGTGCCCTTATGGAGGTGACCACAGAGAAGTGCCTTTCCCTCTGCCACGCGGGCAAATGGTGAGAAGACGAGCCAGGTGGCAGCTCATCAGACACCAGATCCGCCTTGATCTTCGACTTCCCAGCTCCCAGGACTGAGAAATAAATGTATGTCACTTGTAAGCCACCCAGTCTATGGTATTCTCTCCACACCCTTCCCAGCCTGCAGGACCAAGGGCACTTCCCACCAAGCCCCGCCCACAGTGAGCTTTCTGATCTAGGCTGAATGCCTAGAGCTGCCCGCTCCTACTTCCCCCTAGCATTTGTTACCCTTTACCAAAGCCCTTCAAGCCTTGAGGTGAGCCATGCACTTGTCTTGACAAACTCCAAGCAGAGACAAATTCCTTAGGGGCCGAAATAAGATCTAAATTTCTTGACCTCCCTTCGTTTGCCCAGAATGGGTCTGCATCCTCTCTGGCTTACTGTCCTCCTTTTGTAAACTGAGATGTGCTGTGCGATCACACTTGTAAGAGCCTCTGTCTCAGGGCACACCGTCGGGCTTCAACAAGTGCAACACAATAGGGTTTCAATAAGTGCGACCGAAAGGGTTCGTTGGGTTTAACAGGGTAAGCAGCAGCAAGGTAACTCTGGCACAGGTGTGGATGCTGTTTTAACAAGTACAAGTTCACGACGCTTTTGAAACGGCTAGCCTGGACTGAATAGGAAATGTCTGTCAGCACATGTTAGGTTATCGTATGCACAGAAAAGAGAGTCAGATTGTTCTAGTTCAGTGACTCAGGGACTAAGCAAAAGCCAAAGAAAACAAATCCAGAAACACAAAGTGAGAGGGAGGAGCTAAGCCAGATTCTAGGGTCCTAGTTTCAAACTCCAGTTAACGTTACATTCGTGAGTATTAAATGACTGAAGCCATACTCTGCTACAGAACAAATCATTCTTAAATTTCCAACCTAAAGAATAAAAGCATAAGCCAACAAGGTCTTTCCATGGAAGACCAGTGTTGCTACTGAAAACACGGCTTCTGCTGTGCCGAAAACAATGATGGAGGAATAGAACTGGCAACAAAGTACCAGGTGACTATGTCCCCCTGCATATTTAAAATTTGTGTATCGTCTTTCTTGTTCTGGGGTCTGGACCATCAACAGTGCGTTGCCTATCAACTGCACACGTGTGTGTGTGGGGTGGGGTGAGGGGTGGGGGTGCAACTTGCAAACTTTGCCATTTATTTCTCAACTTCCTGAAGCATGTACTGAATTCGTCTCCACACACCATAAGCACCTTCTTGTCATTGTACATCTTGACCTCATATCTGTGTGAAATTTCCCTAAAATGGATCATGTGTGGAGGGAAGGGAGGGGAAAGAGGACGTCAAGGCAGAGCAAGCCCAACCTTCTGAGGCACAAAGGTTTCGCTGCACAGGGCTCTCAGGAAACAAAAACGACGTAAAACATGAGCGGACTCACAGCTGGAACAAGTGCCTGCCAACTTCTGCATCTACGGCGCTGAGGGGGTCGTCCAGGAGGTAGATGTCCGCGTCCTGATACACCGCTCTAGAAAACAGAAAGAGATTTCAGGGAGGAGAACGCTTCCCGGTCCCTGGAGCTCATCTCTTAATCGTGACAGTGTTCAGCAATTCAGACGATGTTCATTCCGAGAGCCAATGAGATAACCCAAGACTAGTGCTTTACACAGCACCCACACGCAGCAAGCAGTCTGCATGTTCACCGTCCCTACAAGCAGGAGAAGAGGCGTGTGCAGAGTGACCACCAAAACGTGACTTACCTGGCGAGGTTAACCCGGGCTTTCTGCCCTCCGCTCAGTGTGGCTCCCCGATCTCCTATCACAGTTAGATCTCCGTCCTCCAAAAGCTGCAAATCCTATATAGAAACAGGAAAAAAAAAAAGCCTTAAAATGTTTTCTCCCACTGTCATCCTAAACTTTCATGTCCTTCATGCGTGAATATGACCAACAGCGATGGATATATATTTCATATCAACAAAATTGTAATCTTGAACCTTTCAAATAAACTCTCAGGGCATTTTGTTTGTTTTCATACTGTAGTTTCTCAGTGTTTATGCATTTAACCATTTT
>PVJD01010737.1:0-51299 GCA_004026545.1 Mormoops blainvillei
AATTCTACTACGGCATTTCCCAGATGGTATATTGTATGGCAGTTTCCAATTTTGCTTTGAAAATGTATTTTAATAATAAAAAATCCTTTAAAAACAAACAGGCAGCTTTACTGGAAAGAAGCAGGGCTTCTTGGTGAAAAGGCTGATTCCAGATCTCGGGCCGGAATGTACAAAGTTAACCTGGGGTGCTTTACCAGAGGTTAATTAATCTGAAGTGTCATACCAGAAAGCAGGGAAGCTTTGTTATGTTACTTTGATCATGTCGAAAGACTTAGGAGGCAACTGGAAGAGGCTTCCACTGGCTAAAGATGGGACTTGAGCATCAGTAGGAAAAAAATAACAGAAATATATTGAAACTTGTCAAATACATTAAAATCCATGAATTCATGATTATGGTCAGAAGGAGTTCATTGATCACCTTTGGAAGATAAGGAGCAACTCATTTTGAAAACTGGTTGGAAAGGGAAGAGTAAAGCATATGTCCTCCCTCCGCTGTATGAGCTGGACCTGAGGGTCACCCAGTAGTTGATAGGGGGAAATTTCTCTTTATAAAAGTATTCTACCTAATAAATGAAGAAGGAATGGTACGATCAGAGTATCACCATTAATAGGTTTAGGAATTTATCAGTGGCAGAAAAGAGACAAATCAGATATCATGTACGTTGTGATAGAGGTAAACAATTCCACCAGAGAAGTAACCTTGCAAAAAGAGAAAAGAACCCAAATTGTGTTAAGTTTGTAGTTCTAAATACCAATTTTATAGGAAATACATGGGACAAGGAAACATGTTAAAGGACACTATAGGGACGCAGTCAGCAAAATTCAGTCCATGGGAAGCTCTATAGGAGAGGGATCTGCTTTCTTCAACAAATTACAGGAATAAAAGTGGAGATTTAAATCAAACCTTTAATGTAAAAGATTAAAAGAAACTGACAAAAGCATGTTGACAAATTGGATGGGTATTATTTGGATCCTGAATCAAAGTTGATAAGGAATTGCACTGCTGAATGGCTATTTGATATTTAAGACATTGCTGTCAGTTTCATAGGTGTGATATTGCTAGTGTGGTCATGTTGGGAGAAACCAGTGTTCTACCTAGTCCCTGAGATACATTTTGAAATATTTTCAGATAGACTGAGATGTCGGGGGTCAGCTTCAAAGTGATCTGGGAAGAGGGAGAATTAGACAGCAATATAGACTAAATAAGATTGAACATGATTGTTTCTTTTTTAAGATTTTATTTATTTTTAGAGAGAGGAGAAGGGAGGGAGAGAGGGAAACATCAATGTGTGATTGCCTCATGCGCCCCCTACTGGAGACCTGGCCCACAACCCAAGCATGTGCCCTGGCTGGGAATTGAACCGGCAACCCTTTGGTTCGCAGGCTGGCACTCAGTCCACTGAGCCACACCAGCCAGGGCAGGACACGATTAATCGTTGAAACTGGATAATAGAGACCTGGTGGTTGGTTATATTCCTCTGCTCTTGTATATGTTTTAAATTTTTTGTAACAAAACGTTAAAAAGTTTTGAGGGTGGACATCTATGACTATAGACAACCTAAGTTAAGTGTGTCATGCTGTCTTTTTTTTTCCTTTTTATTGAATTTATTGGCGTGACACTGGTTAAAAAACATTATACAGATTTCAGGTGCACAATTCTGTAATAGCATCGTGCGGTCTTTACTGTAGAGTTGCCATCTAAGCGAAGTGGAAGTGTCCTTTCTGAATCTTTAACGTATTCACCGTTACTGCCTTTAACTTTTCAGTGTTTCAGTTAGGGTTCGCGGTTACTGCACCTCCCTTGCTTAGTGATTGCCTACCGCGGTATACACAAGGAGCTTATAAAAGATATGGATGTTCTGGCCCCATCCTCATAGGGTCTAATTTAACTGGCTTCTTGATGAAGGCTGGGCACCTTTTAGGAGACAAATTCTTAATATACTGCCAAGGTTGAGAATCACTGCTTTAGATCTGCCTGGCCGTATTTTAAGACACCTTCAGAACTGTTTGGATGCAACCGTTTAATGGTCAGTTTCTCCTTGAAGTAACGTATCTTACTGCGCGTACAACTCTAATTACATAGCTTACTAGGGCCTTAACTGAGTATACGCTTGGAGTTACTGAGGTATATGTATATTCTTTTTCAGTTAGAGTTTGCTGCTGCTTCTTGCCATTATTTTTTAGAAGAATTAGGCTGATTAATCATTAATAAAATAAGGCCAACCATTAGAAGTACTCATCTCAGTGAAATTGGAGTAGACTCAATTAAAAACTTTTCCCTTCAGGACACATTTTGCTCTTATGCCACATGAGAAGCTATTTTGATAACATTGCGATCTGTGAGTAACGAGTAGGCACTGAAATAATGGGGTTTTAAAAATGAAAGAAATAAGATTTAATGTACTAGAAAATGTAATTGGAGGTCTAAAACGATCTCAATAAAAAATTGTAATTGGGAGGCTAATCCGAAACTTTAACTTGCTCTAAGTAACTGTCTTGTACCTTTCAGGCTGTCACCCTCGATCCCAATTTTCTGGATGCTTATATCAATTTAGGAAATGTCTTGAAAGAGGCACGGATTTTTGACAGGTGAGAGAATGTTCTACCTGATAGCCTTCTTGAGTCTGTTGTATTCTCACTTGAGAGTTTAGACTGAAATTATGACAGTGGTCTACTGAAATAATTTTCCTTTTCTAGTATGTTGCTTTTCCCTGATCAAGTCTGCTTTGTTAGCTTTTATTTATAGGTATTGTTGCCCGACTTAATTGTTGGCTTTCCACAAAGCCAGTATTCTCATTCAGAGTTCAGTTGAAGTTTTATTTATTGTAAAAATGTTGAAATGATGATCTTTTAGACTAACTTATTCCTTTGATCTGATTCAGAAAGCTAAGTAAATCCTGACTTTTAACTTTTGTGCTGTTGTCAAAAAGAAAAGCCTGTTTCTTATGTGGGAATAGAAAACTTTTCAGTGTAAAACTGTATTTTATAAAGGTACAATTTTGATTCGAGGTTAACTATACTATAGCATGAATTATCTGGAACTAATTACAATTAATTGATATACTTAGGTATGGTATAGCATGAATTAGTTGTAACAAAGCATCCATTAAAAGTTAGTTGCATTTCGTGTGTGTGTGTTTTTATTTACAGAGCTGTGGCAGCTTACCTTCGTGCTCTAAGCTTGAGTCCAAATCATGCAGTGGTGCACGGCAACCTGGCTTGTGTATACTATGAGCAAGGCCTAATAGATCTGGCAATAGACAC
This sequence comes from Mormoops blainvillei, assembly GCA_004026545.1. Lineage (NCBI taxonomy): Eukaryota > Metazoa > Chordata > Mammalia > Chiroptera > Mormoopidae > Mormoops > Mormoops blainvillei. Next base: position 3,265 of record PVJD01010737.1, read on the forward strand.
CTACAGGCGAGCTATTGAACTGCAACCACATTTCCCCGATGCTTACTGCAACCTAGCCAATGCTCTCAAAGAAAAGGGCAGTGTAAGGATTTTTATTCAGTCTATTTCTTTCTTACCTGGTATGATGTAAAAAAGTTTTTGTACATACTGTATTAAGTATTGAGATGGTAAATTGTGTTCCTTTGGAGTTTTGGCTGAGAGGAAGAATAGCAAAAATATCCGTTGGTGGACTCTTACCAGCCATTAGGCTTAACTAAGCAATTGTTAGAACAATGTCGGTGGTGGTTCTGTGATTCGTCTGTATAGGTTTTGAATAGTTTGCTTTGTTCCCTAGGTTGCTGAAGCAGAAGATTGTTATAATACAGCTCTCCGGCTGTGTCCCACCCATGCCGACTCGCTGAATAACCTAGCCAATATCAAACGAGAACAGGGAAACATTGAAGAGGCAGTCCGCTTGTATCGTAAAGCATTAGAAGTATGTTGAGGGGGATGGGGCTGGATATTTTGTCTCTGTGACAGTAGAGGGAGGGCAGTTAAGTTTGCCATGTTAACCACCTCTTTTGTAAAAATAGTGGTTGACTCATTCATTGAACCAGTAACCAAATACCTAAGGGATGAGTGAGGTCCTGTGTGACATTTTAAGAACATTCCTATGTTGACTTTGTTAATTTATGGGTCAGTGAGATCTGCAGAGAAAAATTGGACAGTAAGCTACAGTTTAAGGGAAGTTATAAATATTTCAATGCCTGGTGGCTGTAAGGGTGGTTGGTAGGTGTGGTAGGAGTTTGGAACTGAGAGATTTCAGAAGAGAGAAGCTGGAGTAATCAGTATAAATGAAGAAGAAAGGTCTGTCTCATGTTTTGAAACAAGGAGAGGTATAAAATAAAGGAAGAGGTACTGGGTAGGCCAAAAAGTCCGTCTAGTTTTTTTCCATAAAATTAAGATCCATTTTTCATTTTCACCTATAACTTTCTTGATTTGGATATTTTGAGTATGTTGGCCGTCTCCCGCTATTGGCTTCTAGTGGGTAGAGGCCAGGGGCGCTGCTAAACATCTTCCAATGCATAAGACAGCCCCACAGCAAAGAATTATTTGGCCAACATGTCAAAAGTACCAAGAAACTCCGCAGACCACTTTTGACATGTTCGATCAGTCACAGCACTTCCATACGCTGCACAAATCTTTTTTTGCGTTTCAGTTACGTTTTTACCTTTCTTGAAATAATAAAGCACAATGCGCTGAAAATGTTGCATATCTTTCATCTTAAAATGGCTGCACAAAAATTCACCAATTCTGATGTTTTATTTAAATGCACACTGATATGACAACTGTCACAATCTTAACAAAATTGTTTTCTTTGAAGATAATTTTTTTAAAAGATTTTATTTATTTTTAGAGAGAGGGGAAGGAATGGAGAAAGAGGGAGAGAAACATCAGTGTGTGGTTGCCCCTCGTGCGCCCTCTGCTGGGGAACCTGGCCCGCAACCCAGGCATGTGCCCTGGACTGAGAATTGAACTGGCGACCCTTCGGTTCTCAGGCCAGCACTCAATCCACTGAGCCACACCAACCAAGGCTAACAAAATTGTTCCGAACGAAGTTAAAGACAACTAAGCACTACTGGAGCCATCGTATGGAAAAACACTAAATGAACTTTTTGGCCAACCCAACAGAACTTGAGCTACTGGTCTTTGAAGAACGAGTGGGCTTGGGGAAGGTAGAGAGACGTGTAGGGGTATAAAGGTAATTGAGCAAAGCTCTGGTGGTTAAATCATTGCTGCCGTTTTAGCAGTTCTTTTGAACCTCAGTTTTCTTGACTCTCCATAGGTCTTCCCAGAGTTTGCTGCTGCCCATTCAAATTTAGCAAGCGTACTGCAGCAGCAGGGGAAACTGCAGGAGGCTCTGATGCATTATAAAGAGGCTATTCGGTAAGAGACTCACAGCCTTCTGATTTTCTTTCCCTTTTAAATTTTTTAATGTTTGGCATTTGGCATGTGCTCAGATGACTTTTGATAACAGCAGACTAAATTCACATTGCAGGGGGTTAAAGGTTTTTTTGTGTCTGATAAGTGAAACCCGTGTCCTCTCCTTTAGAATCAGTCCCACCTTTGCCGACGCCTACTCTAACATGGGGAACACGCTAAAGGAGATGCAGGATGTCCAGGGAGCCTTGCAGTGTTACACTCGTGCCATTCAGATTAACCCAGCGTTTGCAGATGCCCACAGCAATCTGGCTTCTATTCACAAGGTACTCCTGTTTCTTATACTGCGTGCATCTTAGCACCTCATGTTTGATTTTCGGCAACATTTCAACCATTCCACTCCATTCATTTCCAGGATTCGGGAAATATTCCAGAAGCAATAGCTTCTTACCGCACTGCTCTCAAACTGAAACCTGATTTTCCTGATGCTTATTGCAACTTGGCTCATTGCCTGCAGGTAAAGAATAACAGGCCGGTGATTGGCGTGCCCCGTTGTTCATCCCTTTTGTATTGTTAACGTGCTGTGTTGATCAAAGCCAGCCTGGAGCCAGTGTTGTTGAGTTGGGTATCTGACTGACATTACCTTAGGCCAAGGACAAATAAAATGTGAAACCCCGGAATAAGGTTTTCCGTATAACTCCTTTTTCTGTGTGTGTCTCCTCTAGATTGTCTGTGATTGGACAGACTATGATGAGCGAATGAAGAAGTTGGTCAGCATCGTGGCTGACCAGCTGGAGAAGAACAGGCTGCCCTCCGTGCATCCTCATCACAGTATGCTGTACCCTCTCTCTCACGGCTTCAGGAAGGCTATTGCCGAGAGGCATGGGAACCTCTGCTTGGATAAGGTGCGAGTCTTTTGCTTTTATCTTTTCGTTGCAAGGTAAAACACATACGGAAACCACGTGAATCACATGTGCTGCTTGGTAAGTTATCATCAGGTGAACCCCACCCAAGGCGAGGCATGAAACTCTGTCAGCCACCACGGAAGCCCCTTCCACTGTGTCCTGTTTCAGTTACAACCCAGGCCATCCCATGAGGTGCAATTCGTAACTGGAATACTAACAATAGAGCGATGGTGTTTTCCTTTACTTTGAAAGCTGCAGTGTTCATTAGATTCCACATATAAGTGAAATCATATGGTATTTGTCTTTCTTCGACTGGCTTATTTCACGCAGCATAAAGCTCTCCAGGTCCATCCAATGAACTAAACAAAATAGAGACTTGCTCATAGATACAAAGAACAGACTTACAGCTGTCAGAGGGGAAGGGGATGAGAAGGTGGGTGAAATAGGTGAAAGGATTAAGCCAAAAGAAAAAAACAAACAAACCTCATAGACACTGACAACAGTATGGCAGTTGCCAGAACGAAAGGGGGTTGGGGGAGATAGAAGAGGGTAAAGGAGGGACGAATGGTGATGGAAGGAGACTTGACTTTGGGTGGTAAACACACAATACAACATACCGATGATGTATTAGAGAAGCGTACCTCAGAAACCTGTATAATTTTATTAACCGACGTCACCCCCAATAAATTCGATGAAAATTAAAAGGAAAAGAAAACCGTGATGTTTCATAAAGTGTGTGGTATTTTATACTCATTTTTGAGAATTAGAGCACTACATACTTGATCAAAGGTGGAAATACGCTTGGCAGAATATATCGGACTCCTAGGTATAATTCCTTTTTTTCCCCTCAAATGCTTCCCTACAGAATTTTCTAGAATGCAGAGTGTGTCATGCTCTGTCTACACTGCCTCCTTCCTACAAGCTTTGGACGGCTGAGGCTATTTCTGAGGGAGCAGGTGAAAGTATGAAGCGTATTACATAAACTGTTAAGGTTGCATTGAACTGGCTATGTGAATTAAATGAAGTATTTTATTTTGGGCAAACCATTCCCAACAGGAGTGAGGTGTAGGTTTGGTGTTGTGTTTTTAGTCTTTTTTTTTTTTCTAGACGAAAATTTGCCTGTAGATTCAACTTGACTAACAAGCATTGGATTCCATTGGTAGATTAATGTCCTTCATAAACCGCCGTATGAACATCCAAAGGACTTGAAGCTTAGTGACGGTCGGCTGCGCGTAGGCTATGTGAGTTCTGACTTTGGAAATCATCCTACTTCTCACCTCATGCAGTCTATACCAGGCATGCACAATCCTGATAAATTCGAGGTAAGATCTGTATTTCCCTAGAGTCACTATTTGCTGATAAAACAAACCAAACAGAGCCACAGTGTGGCTTTATTGGCACCATTAGGTGTTAAGCCTGGGGTCCTTTGAAAAGGTTTGGGCCAAGGTTAGTAAATATCCTATATGCTGCCTTTCAGGTGTTCTGTTACGCTCTGAGCCCAGATGATGGCACGAACTTCCGGGTGAAGGTGATGGCGGAAGCCAACCATTTCATCGATCTTTCTCAGGTGAGTGAAACGCTTACACTGCTACCTTTTTGTTTTGAGCAAAATAGTGACTAAAACCGTTAGCCTATAGATTGTATTTTTCATGACAGGTATTTAACCTCAGCTCCTACCTCTGGGCAGTTGCTTTGATTGTATTTCCTCGGTCACTCACATTTATCACAGGCATGGACATAGCTGAGGTTGCAAATGAAATAGAAATGTGGTATATTTGTGCTTGGACGTAAAACTTTTCTGGGGATTGAGCCAGCACTTTGTGACATTAGGTACTTAATATTAACTGAATAAATTGAACAAAATGGTGGCTTGGAAGAAGAAATAGATCATTTAAAAATGGTTCATCTATTTTCATGGGCCTTGGCCTTTTGATTTCTTGGTTTCTTTATTTCTATACTTGCTCTATTGCTATTTCTTCCAGGAGCACAAGTTTATTGCTAAATTAAGACCAAAACCTGTGAGGGAAATATTTTTCTGAGGGTGTAGACTAGAATTATTATTATTTTTTAAAAGGACCTTTTTAAAAAAAAATTTATTTTAAAATTTTTAGACAGAGGGGGAGGGAGAAAGAAAGGGAGAGAAACATCAATGTGTGGTTGCCTCTCATGCGCCCCATACTGGGGACCTGGCCCGCAACCCAGGCATGTGCCCTGACTGGGGAATGGAACTGGCGACACTTTGGTTTGCAGGCCGACACTCAATCCACTGAGCCACACCAGCCAGTGAACATTTCTGATGTAGGGTTGGAGCCTTTGTGACCAAGAATCATAGCACTGTCCTCCTCTGAGATCTTCAAGGACTCATTGCTTATTGACTGAAGTCTAAACTCTTCTGCATGGCCTTCACAACCTTTCTAAGTATGGCCCCAACCTTGTTTGCCAATGCTTTTCACCCACCATTCAGCCTCACGTGTACCCTATGCCAAATGGAAGTGATTTACTCACCATTTTTTAAACCTGCCATACACCTTACTCTGGTTTTTTGTTCATGCTATTCTCTACCGATATTGTACTCTGTCCACCTCCCTTAAATTCCTGTCCATCTTTGAAGGCCCGTTTCAGATACCAGTTCCTCCATGAAGCCTTGTTATTCATACATTCAGCGTAGAAGTAAACTCTTCTTCTTCTGTAGAGTTGACCCTTGAATAATGCAGGGGTTACGGATACTGACTCTTGTGCAGTTAAAAACCCTTGTGTAACTGTCGACTCCCCAAAAACTTAACTACTAATAGCCTGCTGTTGACTGAAAGCCTTTTTAAAAAATTTCTTTATTTTTATTTTTAAAAAATATTTTATTTATGCTCTGGCTGGTGTCGCCCGGTGGATTGAGCGTGGGCCTGCGAACCAAAGGGTCACCGGTGTGATTCCCAGTCAGGGCACATGTCTAGGTTGCTGGCCAGGTCCCCAGTAGGGGCTGCGCGAGAGGCAACCACACATTGATGTTTCTTTCTCTCTCTCCCTTCCTCTCTGTCTAAAAAAAAATAAATAAATAAAATTAAATTAAAATATTTATTTATTTTTAGAAAGAGGGGCAAGGAGGGAGAAAGAGAGGGAGAGAAACATCAATGTGTGGTTGCTTCTCACACACACACCCACTGGGGACCTGGCCCACAACCCAGGCATGTGCACTGACTAGGGAATTGAACCAGCAACCTTCTGGTTCCTAGGCCAGTGCTCAATCCACTGAGCTACATGAGCTGCACAAACAAAAAGCTGGAATTACTTTATTTAGGCTCCATTGGACACTTTGGTAACTAATAGTAATATGCAGTGCATAGTTATTCCTTGTAACTTACACACCAGTCTCTAAAGTCTTAGCAGGAGGCTTGTGAGTCTTGCCGCTCCATAGATAATAATGTAGCAACATCTTTTGCAACATAGCTGTTACTTTGAAAGTATACATGACCATTTTTTTAAGGCTTTAATTTAATTTTATTTATTTTTAGAGGAGAAGGGTGGGAGAAAGAGAGGGAGAGAAACTTCCATGTGTGGTTGCCTCTCGCGTGCCCCCTACTGGGGACCTGGCCTGCAACCCAGGCATGTGTCCTGACTGGGAATCAAACCAGCGACCCCCTGCGTCACAGTCTGGTGCTCAATCCACTGAGCAACACCAGCCAGGGCTGGAAACCTTTTTAATACAAATAGTTGACACTTTTTTTTATGTCATGTATTATATACTGTGTTCTTTCAATAAAGTCAGCTGGAGAAAAATGTTAAGAAAGTCATAATGGAAAGAAAATATATGTGTAGCATTGCACTGTTTTTATCAATACAGTAACATTGTTGTTTAGAAGATGAGTCATCTGTCAGAACCTACCTCAGTATTGGTTCACACGATTCAAAACACTGTTATATATATTACTTAACACTAGACATCGAAAATGAAAAGATAATGTGAAAAATAGACATTTGTTTAAAAGTATAATGATTCATGCATTGTTAATGAAGAAGCAACAATATAATTGCTTTATGGTAGCCTAGTGTAATCGATATGATTTCTTCATGGTAACCTAGACTATACACTCGTGAATGAATCATTATAAATTTTTTGTGGCATGTAGTATTGTAGTCATATTCATAACAGAATATTGGAAACGTTACATTTTTGAAAAACCACTTACCCGTGATTATAGGCTGATAGGCATACGGTATGGTAATGTAATTCTTTAAAAGCAAAGTTATAAAACAGTAAGAAAACTAACACATTTCTAATTTAATATTAAATAGTACTCATGTAATATTTATTTAAGGATAGGCTGTCTGCTCTGGCTGGTGTGGCCCGGTGGATTGAGTGCTGGCCTGCTAACCAGAGTCACTGGTTCGATTCCCAGTCGGGGCACATTACCGGGTTGCGGGCCAGGTCCCCAGTGGGGGGCATGTGAGACGCAGCCACACATTGATGTTTCTCTCCTTTTTCTCCTTCCCTTCCCCTCTCTGAAAATAAATAAATAAAATCTAAAAAGAAAAGAAAAGAAAAGGACAGGCTCTCCACTTCCATACAAGTCATGCACATGATGTTCTACATTGATGAATACGTAGGCGATGATGATGACATAGAAATGACTCATACAGTTCTTGCCATTATTAACTGTTCGGCAAGATAATTTCCTGTTTATTAAGTGGAAGTGGATCATCATAACGGCCTTCCTGCTTGGATTCATGTTGAGTAGGTGGAGGAGGAGGAAGAGGAGGGGTTGGTCTTGCTGTCACCAGAGGTAGAGGTAGAAGAGGAGGCAGGAGAGGCAGGCACACTCGTAACTTTTCCAGAAATAACATTTGTAATTTCTGTGTGCAGTGTTTGCTTTTTCATGTCTCTAAAAATGTCTTTGTATGGTACCAACCCCTCTTCCACTGTTTGCTTTAGTTTCAGTGCCCACATCGTAGAAAGGCTCATGGCATAAAAGAAGTCAAAAGCAGCCTTGAATAATCAGATCCCTGCTGCTAGGTTGCCTGACGTCAGCTCGCTTTCTTGCACTTCCGCTCCATCGTCTTCCTCGTTGTCTGGCACTGCTCTGGAAGCACTCACCTCCACTTAGTTATCTTCTGTTAATCCTCTCATGGGGTGCTTGGTAATGGTTCAGCTTCTCTGAGATCCTGATCTTGAAACCCTTCAGCCCCCCACCTTTTTGGCCATATCCACAATCCCTTTCATGATTTCCTCGATTGGCTCTGTTGTGAACCGTGTGAGGACACGCACAATGTCTGGGCACAGTTTCTCCTGCAGGAATTCATTGTTTCAGGCTCGATGGCTTTCACGACTTTTCCCGTAACAATGATGGCATCCTCAGTGGTGTAATCCTTTCAGATTTTCGCAGTGTTCTCTCAATCGGGGTTCTCCTTCATAGAACTGACAAATCTTTCCGTAAAGTATCATGTGTAATGAGCCTTCCAGGTCCTTATGACTCCCTTATTTAGAGGCTGAATTAGAGGTGTTGTGTTTGGGGGCAGGTAGTCCATTTTGACACCTGTACTGATGGACTGGGGTTCTGTGTGGCCAGGGGCATTGTCCAGTATCCAAAACAGCCTAAAAGGCAGTCTCTTAATGACAAGGTGCTTAGGATTCTTGTTGTCCAGGTCTTCTTGTTGTAAAATCAAAAGGCTGCCAGCTGGTGTTTATCTTTTCCCTTCAGTGCTGGGTGGGGGTTGCGGGAGTGGGGGGTTAGCAGCTCTGTAGATAAGGGCAGTCCTGATCATACACAGCTGCATTTGTACAAAACAAAGTTAGTCTGTCCTTTCCTGCCGTAAATCCTGGTGCCCGCTTCTCATCCTTATTTATAAATGACCTTTATGGCATTTCTCTGCCCCCCCCCACCAGGACTAGGGTACTTTCATCTGCGTCAAAAACCTGTTCAGGCAGATATTCCTTCTCAGTAATTTTCTTAACGGTGTCTTGGAACTTGTCTGCCACCTTGTGGTTGACAGAAGGTACTACTCCTGTTACCTTGTCATTTTTAAGCCAAACCTCTTTCTAAAATTATACCATCCTTTCTAGCATGAAATTCTTCAACGTTAGGTCTTTCACCTTCTTTTTGCTTTAAGTTGTCATATAATGACTGATTTTTCTCGAATCATTAGAGTTTATAGGTATGCCTTTCTTACAGCAGTTTGGCACCTATATAAAAGCTGCACTTTCAATACGACATAGCAAGGTACTTCACCAAAGTGCAAGGTTTTAAAAGCTGCTGGCATAGCTGCAGAGACGGTTCATGAATTTCCTTTCCTTTTCTTTTTTTAAAAAGAATGGTCCCTATGCCGGATTCATGTATCTTGAAATGGCAGCTATAGACCTCAGTCTGCGGTGGTGGGTACCAAGCTATTCGACTTTTTCTTGTAGTGTCATGACTTTTCTCTGCTTCTTGGGAGCACTTTCAGCATTACGAGTGGCACTTTCCGTGGGTCCCCTGGTGTTCTTCAAGGTTTACGGTATTGCATCAAACACGATGAAAACTATATGAGAACTGTGAGAAATCACTTTTGACTGCTGGACGCAGTTTACCAGAGACGTGAACTTCTCACACAGAGATGGCTAAGCCTCACACGGCGCTTTAAGCAGATACTCGCAGCAGTTGAGCTCACCGCAATAGCGACGGGAGGTGGCTGTGAAATTATTATAGTAGTACACTGTGTACTACAGATAATTTTATGCAGTTATGATTTAATACCCCATCTTTCTGTTTACCTACATTTCTCTCAACTGCAAATGAACTCATGTACAGTGTGTAAGTTTTGATCAATTTTAACTTTTATAATTTGTGTACATTTTATGGGAGTATGCTAAAATAGACTAGTATCTATATATATTTTATGCATTCATGGCATAACTAACTTTTCTTAATTTTTCCAATAGTTGTAGACTATGTGATTTGTCTGTTTTTTCAAAGTATCACAGATCTCCATAAATTTTTCCAATACATTTATTGGGGAAAAAACCTGTGTCTAAGAGGACCCATGCTGTTCAAACCCATATTGTTCACGGGTCACATATATTCTGTTTCTATAATGCTTCGGGCTCATTTTAATGGCACTTAAACATATCTTTACCCTGCATTAATATAATTTGTGTTCTTAACCACTTTTGCATCTGGGACTCTGAATTCTTCTTAATGCCATTAAAACTAATTGAATTAGTCTGAGGTTATACCTAATGAGTTCTTTTTTCATTCCATAGATTCCATGCAATGGAAAAGCGGCTGACCGCATCCACCAGGATGGCATACACATTCTTGTAAATATGAATGGTTATACTAAGGGCGCGCGAAATGAACTCTTCGCTCTTAGACCAGCTCCTATTCAGGTAAAGGAACTAATGGTTGCTCACAGTGTTTATTGGGCTCAAAAGACAGTAATGTGCTTTTTTTCCCTCCGGTTACCTGGCATTGGAAACAATAGAGCAGGCATGCCCGACTTAAGGAAAAAAAGTGTAGTTCTTTGTTGTTGTTGTTGTTTTAATCTTCACCCAAAGGTACGTTTATTGATTTTAGAAAGAGGAAGGGAGAGGCTTGAGGGCGGAGGGAGAGAAACATCGATGTGAGAGAGAAACATGGATCGATTGTCTCCTGTACGTGCCCTGACTGGGGATCAAATCTGCAACCTAGGTATGTGCCCTGACCAGGAATCGAACTCTCAGACTTTTTGGTGTATGGGACGACGCTCCAACCGACTGAGCCACCTGACCAGGGCACAAAGTATAGTTCTTGAAATGCACAGAGACAGAATTTTGAGGGTAGAACACAATGCTCACAGTACGTGTATACAGAGATACGTACTCCATAGTGGGGTATAAATCCGGGGGAGAGGGGACAAAAGTAGGTTTACGGTTGTAGTACAAATAAATAACACAGTGATTAATAATAATACAAGAGCAAACTGGCCCTGGCCGGGTGGTTAAATCGGTTGGAGCGTTGTCCCAAACCCCAAAACGTTGTGCTTTGATCCCTGGTCAGAGCACGTACCTAGGGTGCGGGGTTGTTCCCCGGTCCAGGTGTGTATGGCAGGCAACCAGTCAGTGTTGTGCACTCTCTCCCTTTCTCTCAAATTAATAAACATATCCTTGGGTGAGGATTGAAAAAAAAAGGGAATAAACTGTATTTGGCATACTCACAACTGAAAACCTACTTTTACTTGCCTCTGTAGTTGTTCCGTCCTGTTTTGTAAATTGGGAGAACATTTTAGCTCTTAATGTTAGTCTAAAATACTGCTTGATTGCTCCTGGCTAACGAAGCCAGTCCTCCTTGTGTGTTTACTTATTTAATTTTGGACCTTTCGAATGAAGGTTCTTAGTTTTTGGTCCGATTTTTTTTTCTTTTAGGCAATGTGGCTGGGATACCCTGGAACAAGTGGGGCACTTTTCATGGATTATATCATCACTGATCAGGAAACTTCACCAGCCGAAGTTGCTGAGCAGTATTCTGAGAAACTAGCTTATATGCCCCATACTTTCTTTATCGGTGATCACGCTAATATGTTTCCTCATCTGAAGGTAGGTTGGAAAGTGGTGCTATGGAGGAACTGCAAAGAGCTGAAGTCATTTGTTTTCTTGCGCTTGTCCCTATACATCCTGAAAGACCTGGCTAAGCCTTTTTTTCCCCCCACTTAGAAAAAGGCAGTCATCGATTTCAAGTCCAATGGGCACATTTATGACAATCGGATTGTTCTGAATGGCATCGACCTCAAAGCATTTCTTGATAGTTTGCCAGATGTGAAAATTGTCAAGGTCAGAACCTGGTCAATATTGTCATTGAAATAAAGTCATCCGCATTTGGGATCTCTTCTCTAATGATACCCTTTGTGCCATTTTTTAAAGATGAAATGTCCTGATGGAGGAGACAATGCAGACAGCAGTAATACAGCTCTTAATATGCCAGTTATTCCCATGAATACGATTGCAGAAGCAGTTATTGAAATGATTAACAGAGGACAAATTCAGATAACAATTAATGGATTCAGTATTAGCAACGGACTGGCAACTACCCAGGTGAGAAGAGAATACTAGAGCATAATATGTACCACCAGGTATGCAGTCATCTCCTTGAAGTCTCATACTAAGCCTAGCAGGTAAGCAAAATTATTCCTGTTATGTAGATGAGGAAATGAGTTCCGTGGAAGTTGGCATCTTAATATAGGTTTGTCTGATTTTTAAAACAGATTTTATTTTTTTATTTTTTTTGAGAGAGGGAAGGGAGGGAGAGAAACATCCATGTGTGGTTGCCTCTTGCGTGACCCCAACCCAGGGACCTGGCCTGCAACCCAGGCACGTGCCCTGACCGAGAATCGAACCGGCGACCCTTTGGTGTGCGGGCGGGCACTCAATCCACTGAGCCACACCAGCCAGGGTGGTTTGTCTGATTTTATTTATTTATTTATTTATTTATTTATTTATTTTTGATTTTTAAGGGCTCCAGGATTCAGCCAGCAGGTTACGCTAGTGAGAGTCTACTGCGTTCATATCGCGTTATTTCCTGCTGGGGCTTCCTTCACTCAGCAGTGGTGAACTTGGTTCTGTAACTAACTCATCCTTTCCCTAGTTAACTCTTAGTCCTCTTGAAGACTTTCAGTTCAGAGAACTCCTCTAAAAATCTTTTCCTGTCTTTACCCTCAGATTTCTTTGGCTAAATATCCAGAAGTGGGATTGCTGGGTCATATGGTAGTTCAGTTTTTAAATTTTTGAGGACCTTCCATACTGTTTTTCACAGTGGGTGTGTAAATTTATGGTCCCAAAAATGCATGGGGGTTCCCTTTTCTTCACATCTCGCCAGCACTTGTTTGTTGGCTTACTGATGATAGCCATTCTGCCAAGTGTGAAGTGTTAACTCATTGCGGCTTTAATTTGGATTTCCCCAATGTCATCGTGTCCGGTAACTTCTGTAATATTTGGGATCTATCTTTACATCCAGTGCAACACATTATAGTTTCCTGGTTTTGTATTCTCCACTGAATTTAGGGCCTGTGCCTTAACCACAGTAGTGTAATATGTGCTCGATAAAAATACAATGCACACTTGAATAAGTGAATCTGTCTTGACTCTGTCAAGAGATCATAAGGCAAAGATCTCCAACCTCTTAGGAATTAAAATTTTTTACTTGTACATTTACTTGGTATTTTATACCAAGGGTGCTCAAAATGAACTCTGCTCACAGGCCAGCTCCTTAGTAGGAGGTAAAGGAACTGATAATAATCGCTCACTGTGTGTATTGGGCTGAAAAACCAGTGTTGTGTTCTTTTTCCCCTGCTTACCCGGCATTGGAAACAATAGAGCAGACACGTGAGCAGACATGCCTGACTTCAAAAAAGAATAGTTCTGGAAATGCAGTGACAGGAATTTTGAGTGTAGAACACAATGCGCATCTGTATGAAATGGTCTTACGCCCCAGAAATAAGTCACATGACAATGGAAGGCAGTACCCCGGTGTGTGGGAATTGCAAGATAAGACCGACTGGGCACATAGAGATGCTCGATAATACGCGATGATCAGGGTGGGGAGAGACAATGTTAGAGAATATTTGGAGGAATAATTTAAACTTAGCCTTGAAGGGTGTGTATGATTTAGAAAGGGACATTTCATTCATGAAGAAGAGTGAGCAAAACCTTGCTGTTGGATTAATGTGATTTTAAAGATAACTTTTCAGCTGGAGTGAGACGTTCCATAGTTCAGCCCCGCCCCCCCAGAAAATTAAGGTAATGCCGTAACTTTTTTCTTTTTAACTTAATATGTCATGAATATTTTCTCTTATTATATAGTTCAGTGACATGACTCTTAATGGTTATACTGTTTTGCATCTTACGGATTCTTCACTGATTAAAAAATACTGGACTATGGTGACCTTAAATATAATTGCCATATGCTTTTTCTTGTTCTAGATCAACAATAAGGCTGCCACTGGAGAGGAGGTTCCCCGCACCATTATCGTAACCACACGTTCTCAGTACGGGTTACCAGAAGATGCCATTGTATATTGTAACTTTAATCAGTTGTATAAAATTGACCCTTCCACTTTGCAGATGTGGGCAAATGTGAGTATGTGTAGCTTCGACATTGATATTGAGAGACTGGTAAAGATTCTGTGTATAGGGCATCTTGCTGAGGCCACCTCCACACCCATTCATGAGCTGCTGTGCTCGTTTTTTTCTTTTAAAAAAATTTCTTTTCCAATTAGAGTTGACATACAGTACTATTTCAGGTGTACAACATAGCGATGAGATGTGTATATACCTTACAAAGCGATCACCCCCGATACGTCTAGCACCCATCTGACACCATACATAGTTGTTATAATGTTGGCCGCATTCCCTGTGCTGTGCTTTACGCCCCCTCTGGCTAATTTTTGTAAGTGGCACTTTGTACTACTTAATTCCCTTCACAACTCTTTCACCCGTTCCCCCAGCCCCCCTCCATCTGGTGACCATCAGTTTGTTCTCTGTGTCTTTGAGTTAGTTTGTTTTGTTGGTTTATTCCGTTCTTTAGATTCCACGTAGAAGTGAAACCATATGATGTCTTTCTCTGACTTCTTTCACTTAGCATAATACCCGCTAGGTCTAGCCGTGTTGTCGCAAAGAATAAGATTTACGAGATCGCGTTCTTTTTTACAGCCTTGTAATACTCCGTTTTAGATATGTACCACACCTTGATCCAGTCATCTGTCAGTGGGCACTCACGTTGCTTCCATGTGTTAGCTATTGTAAATAGGGCTGCACTGGACATAGTACGTATAGATTTTCAAGTTAGCGTTTTGGGTTTCTTTGGGTAAATACTCAGAGGTGGAATTGCTGGGCCATATGGTAGTTCTGTTTTAAAATTTTTGAGGAAGCGCCATACTGTTTTCTGTAGCGGCTGCACCAATTTCTAATCCCACCAACAGTGCACAAGGGCTCCCTTTTCTCCACATCCTCACCAGTGCTTGTTGTTCGTTGATTGATGATAGCCATTCCGATAGGTGTGGTTTTAATTTGTATTTTCCCCTATGATTAGTGATGTTCGGCATCTTTTCACGTGTCCGTTGGCCGTCTGTATGTCGTCTTTGGAGAAATATATGTTTCCATCCTCTGCCCATTTTTCAATTGGGTTGTTGGGGTTTTGTTTTTTTTTTTTTTTTGGTGTTAAGTTGGATGAGTTCCTTACATATTGTAGATACTAACCCTTTATTGGATATGTCATTGGCAAATATCCTCTCATTCAGTAGGTTGTCTTTTTGTTTGTTGATTGTTTCCTTCTCTATGTAAAATCCTTTTAGTTTAATGTGGTCCTATTTGTTTATTTTTTCCTTTGTGTTCCTTAGGCGCATCATCATAAAAATGTTGCTATGAGAAATGTCTAAGATTTTACTGCATATGTTTTCCTCTATGAATTTTATTGTTTTGGGACTTACATTTAAGTCTTTAATCCATTTTTGAGTTTATTCTTGTATCTGGTGTAGGGAAGTGGTCTAGTTTCTTTTTTTTTCCCTTTGGCATGTACCTATCTAATTTCCCCAGCACCATCCATGGAATATACTGTGTTCATCTCACTGTATGTTCCTGCCAAACATTAATTTCTTAAATATTAATAGACCATGAAAGGTGTGGGTTTATTTCCGGGTTCTCTATTCTGCTCCGTTGATCTATGTGTCTTTTTTATGCCAGTACCATGCTCTTTTTATTATTATGGCCTTGTAGTATAGTGTGATATCAGGTAACATGATTCCTCCAACTTTGTTTTTCCTTCTCAAGATTGCTGTGGCTATTTGGGGTCTTCAGTGGTTCCATATAAATTTTTTGGAACGTTTGTTCTAGTTCTGTGAAATACGCCATTGGTATCTTGATAGGAATTGCATTGAATCTGTAGATCGCTTTGGGTACTATGGACATTTTAATGATGTTAATTTTTCCTATCCATGAACATGATGTATACTTCCACATATTTGTACCTTCTTCGATTTTCTTTCTTCAGTGTCTTATAATTCTCTGAACACAGGTCTTTTATATCCTTGGTAAATTTATTCCTAGGTGTTTTATTATTTTTCGATGCAATTGTATCAGTGGTATTTTTGATACAATGCCATGGTATTGTTTCCTTAGTTTTTCTTTCTGATAGCTCATTATTGGTGTATAAAAGTGCAGCTGATTTCTAGATACTTATTTTGTATACTGCTAATTTACTGAATTCATTTATCAGTTCTAGTAGGGTTTTTTTTTTTTTTTTGGTATCTTTAGGGTTCTCTATAAACAGTATCAACTCATCTGCAAATAATGAGCTTTACTTCTTCCTTTACGATTTGTATGCCTTTTATTTCCACTTCTTGTCTGATTGCTGTGGCTAGGACTTCCAGTGCCATGTTGAATAAGAGTCTTGAAAGTGGACATCCCTGTGTTGTTCCAAATCTTAAAGGAAACACTTCTAGTCTTTCCCCGTTTAGTCTGGTCTTGGCTGTGGGTTTGTCATATATGACCTTTATTATATTGAGATATGTTCCCTTTGTTTCTACTTTGCTAATTTTCACCAGAAATGGGTGCTGGATTTTATCACATGCTCTTTCTGCATCCATTGATATTATCATGTGATTGTTATACTTCATTTTGTTTATGTTATATATCACATTTGTTGATTTGTGGGTATTGTACCAACCTTGCATCCCCAGAATAAATCCCATTTAACCATGGTGTATCACCTTTTTAATGCATTATTGGATTCAGTTTGCTAATATTTTGTTGAGGATTTTAGCATCTATGTTCATCAGGGATATGGACCTATAATTTTCTTTCATGGTAGTGTCTGTATCTGGTTTTGGAATTAGGATAATACTGGCCTTGTCAAATGAGCTTTGGGAGTCTTCCCTCCTCTTGAAAGTTTTGGAGTAGTTTGAGAAGATAGGTGTCAGTTCTTTTTTGAATGTTTGGTAAAATTCACCTGTGAAACCACTCTCTCAGGACTTTTGTTTGCTGGGAATATTTTCATTACTGGTTTGATTTCGTTATTTGTAATTGGTCTATTCAGATTTTCTGATATTGATTCAGTTTTGGAAGATTGTATGTATCTTCTAGGAATTTATTCATTTTGTCCAAATTGTCCCACTTTGTTGACATATAGTCATTTGTAAGATTTACTAACAGTCCTTTGTATTTCTGTGGTGTCATTTATTACTTCTCCTCTTTCATTTCTGATTATATTTATTTGGATCCTCTCTTTTTTTCCTTGATGAATCTGGTTAAAGGTTCGTCAAACTTGTTTATCTTTTCAAAGAACTGCTGGGTTCATTGATTATTTTTTTTTTTAAAGATTTTATTTATTTATTTTTAGACAGAGGGACAGGGAGGGAGAAAGAGAGGGAGAGAAACATCAACGTGTGGTTGCCTCTCACGTGCCCCCGCCCCGGGGACTTGCACTGCAACCCAGGCATGTGCCCCGACTGGGAATCAAACTAGTGACCTCTTGGTTTGCAGGCCGACGCTCAGTCCACTGAGCCACACCAGCCAGGGCGGATTCATTGATTCTTTGTATTGTTTGTTTAATTCTGTTTTGTTTATATCTGCTCTGAGCTTTAATATATCCTTTCTTTTACTAACTTTGGATTTGGTTTGTTGTTCTTTTTCAAGTTCCCTGAAGTGTAAAGTTAGACTGTTTATTGGAGATTTTTCCTTTTTCCTTGACGTAGGCCTGTAATGCTGTTGATTTCCCTCTCAGAACTGTGTTTTGTGTCCCATAAATTTTCAGTTGTTTTTGTTCTTGTTTTCATTCGGTTCAAGGTGTTTTAAAAATTTTCTTCCTTGATCTCATTGTTAACCCATTCATTATTTAGTAACATGTTATTCAGCCTCCATGTCTTTGTGTGCTTTTCAGGTTTTTTCTTGTGATTGATTTGTAGTTTCATACCAGTATGGTCAGAGAAGATGCTTGATAAGATTTCAGTCTTCTTAAATTTATTGAGACTTCTTTTGTGTCCTAATGTGCCTGTCCTAGAAAATGTGCTGTGTGTTCTTGAAAAGAATGTAAATTCTGCTCCTTTGGGGTGAAATGATGTGAAGGTATCAATTAAAGCCATCTGGTCTAGTGTGCCATTTAAGGCTGCCGTTTCCTTGTTGACTTTCTCTTGGGAACATCTATCCAGTGAAGTCAGTGGGGTGTTAAAATCCCTTACTATGACTGTATTACAGTCAGTTTGTTGGCATATCTCCCTTTATGTCTCTCAGTGTTTGCTTCATATATTTAAGTGCTCCTGTGTTTGTTTGTTTTTAAGATTTTATTTATTTATTTTTAGACAGAGGGGAAGGGAGGGAGAAAGGGAGAGAAGCATCAATGTGTGGTTGCCTCTCACACGGCCCCACCTTGGGGCCTGGCCTGCAACCCAGGCCTGTGCCCCGACTGGGAATCGAACCAGGAACCCTTTGGTTCGCAGGCTGGCACTCAAATTGACTGAACCACAAGAACCAGGGCTGTTTTAAAATCTCTTTTATCTTGTATTATAAATATGGCTACCCCATCTTTTTTTTTTTTTTTTTCATTTGCACGAAGTCTCTTTTCTTATCACCTTATTTTTTCTGAGGTGGATCTCATGTAGACAACATATATGTGTTTTGTTTTCTTACCCGTTCACGTACCCTATGTCTTTAGGCTCGAGCATTTAAGCCACTTATATTTAAAGTGATTATTGAACCCTTGCCGGCATGGCTCAGTTGGTTGGGGCCATCCTGCAAAGTAAAGGGTCACTGGTTTGATTCCCGGTCAGGGCAGGTGACTGAGTTGTGGGCGGGTCCCCCAGTGGGATGCGTGCAGGAGGTCACTGATCAGTGTTTGTCTTGGGCACCAGTGGTTCTCTCCCTGTCTCCCTCCCTTCCCCTCTCTCTGAAAATGAAAGAAAGAAAGGAAATATTAGATTATCGATAGGTATGTAGTTATTGCCATTTTATTCTTCATAACTATGTTCCTCTTTTTTTTTTCCTCTTCTTCAAGAAGATCCTTTAATTATTACATTTCTTGTAATAATTGTTTGGTGGTAATGGACTCCTTTAGCTTTCTCTTGTCTGGGAAGCTCTTTATTTGTTCTTGCATTTTAAACAACTGCTTCCTCGGTAAAATAGTGTTGGTTGTAGGTCCCTGCCGTTCATCACTTTGAATACTTCATGCCTATGTCTTATGGCCTGGCATGTTTCTTTGAGAAATCAGGTGCCATTCTTATAAGCGACGCTCTTGTAGGTGATAAACTGCTTTTCCCCTTCTGTCTTTGAGATTTTCTCTGCCTTTAAACTTTTGCATTTTAATTGCGATGCGTCTTGGTGTGGGCCTTGTTAGGTTTATTTTGTTTGGGACTCTATGCACTTCCTGGGCTTGCGTATTGTTTTCTTCCCTTTATCAGGATAGGGGAGTTCTCGGTCCCTCGCTGTCTGTCTTCTCCTTCCGGTACCCCGGTAATGCGGAAGTTGTTACGCTTCATGTTGTCCTGAAGGTCTCTTAAGCTGTCCTTATTTTTTTTACTTCCTCTCCTTCTCTTTCCTTCCCTCTCCTTTGCCTTCTTCCTTTTCCTTTTCTTCTTTTTATGCTGCTCTGATTAGGTGTTCCGCTGCTTTGTCTTCCTAATTGCTGATCCTCTCCTTCACCTAACCTGCGGTTTATTCCTTCTAGCATATTCTTCATTTCAGATAATGTAGTCTTCATTTCTGACTGGTTCTTTTGTATGGCTTCTGTATCCTTTTTCATGCTGTTGAAGTTCTCACGACGTTCCTTGAGCATCCTTTATAACCAGTGTTTTGAACGCTGTATCTGGTAAATTGCTTGCCTCCATTTTATTTAGCTTTTTTTCCTGGAGATTTCTTATGTTCTTTCATTTGGGGCATGTTTCTTTGTCTCCCCACTTTGGTTCCATCTTTGTGTTTGTTTTTATGTATTAGACAGATCTGTTTTGGCTCCCAGTCTTTGTGGCGGGTTGCCTTACGGCAGGCAGTAGGTGTCCTGTGGGACCCAGTGGTGCAGTCTCCTTGATCACTTGAGCTGCGTGCTCCAGGAATGTGCCTTATGTGGGTTATGTGGTCCTTCCTCTTGGAATTGAGTCTTAACTGCTATTGGCCTGTTTGTGGGGAGGACCCTGAAGCTTGCCGACTGTGAGGATTGACCTTGTCCACAGTGTATGAGGTGCTGTTCAGGTGCTGACCACCGCTGAGTGGATTTTGCCCCAGCAGGGTCTGTTGCCTGCTGAGATCATTCCTTGGATATGCTGCTTGTGAAGCTAATCGGATCCTACTGTGATGCCGTCTGAATCTGGCCACTGAGTGTGTCTCTTTTGGGACCTCTTGGCAGGGACTCTGGTGCAGCTTAGTTTCAGTGGGCGCCCGTGACTGGCCGTGGGCAACCTCTTTGGAGCTACAAAATGATCCACAGTTTGTGGCTGCCTCTGCTGGTCCTTGGTGTGCATTGGAAGGGCCAGCCTGCGCACCAAGGCCAGCTTCCACCAGCGCTGAGCCCGGGGGCAGGTCAGCAAAGGGCTCAAGGCACCCCTAGATCCGGCCCTGCCTGCCTCTACCCGTCGACTGCCTTGTTAGGCTCAGTCTCTGAAAGAGCCTCTGGCAGTGCTCAAGTTGCGTGAGGTAGGTTCCCAGTGAGTCACCAGGTAGGTGTGAGTGATGTTCACCAGATCGATGCAGGTTCAAACTCGGTGCCCGTGCTGGGTCCGAGGCCACACAGCAGAAGTCCCAGGGCACACCAATCTAGCTGACCACTGCCAGGTGCCTGCACACCTTTGTGGTGCGGCAGGGCTTCAGGGAGTCATCAGCGTGAGGCCAGCAGAGTTTAGCAGGCCCAGCTGCTAGTTACCTACAAGACTGTCACTTAACAAAGGTTCGGCCGTGTGAAGGTAAGGCTCTGCACTGGTCGCGCGCGTGACGGAAAAATGACCCCTGCCATAGAGCCAAACAGCTCCGTGTGTCCTAGATTATGCCATGAGCCCGAGCTCAGGAGAGTGGACCTGCCAGGAGTCGGGAGGGCGGGGCTTCCAGGAGCCCCGAGGGTAGGGCTAGTGGATGTCCCATGCGAGGCAGGCGCTGCCAGTCAAGTTCTCAGGAAACTGGGGGAATGGCCCGTGCCTCAAACCTGCACCGCTCAGTTACTGACATCCCCTGAGTCTGCATGGTTCTCTACCTGCCAGCCCAGGCAGCTGACTCCTGAGCATGGTGTGAGCTCTGCACTGTGGGGCGACAGGATTCCAGAGTGTGGCGTTAATGTATTCCCCCTAGGCTGGTGCCGTAAGGAGGGGCGTGCTCCGCCCAAGAACAATGTTGTCTGCCGTGTGGGAGATGGACTCAGCACAGGTATCCTGGCGGCTGTCTCTTCAGGTCTTTCCCCAGAGCCACAAACCCCAGTCTCTCCTGACACGACTCTAGTCTACTCCACCCTCCCTCCGCCGGAGCCCAGGGTGAGTGGCTGCAAACAAAATTTTGTGCGCTAGCACACTGAGAGGGTGCCTGAGTCTCTAGCAGACTCCTGTGTCTCCCTGGCAGACCAAATCCCCACCGCTTTTCACGAGCAGATGTTAATGCGAGCACCTCTTTCTGGCTCTAGTGCTCTGGGCCGGGGAGCCCAGTGTGGGTTTGAGACCCCTCGCTTCCCGGGGGAACCCGTGCAGCTGAGATATCCTTGCGGAATCTCAGCTGCCACGTGTGGGACTGGGGGCCAATCCATTCTGTGTCTCCCCCCATCCTACCAGTCTCGATGTGGCTTCTTCAATAAATACTTGGTTTTGAAACATCTCCCCAGCTAGTCTTCAGTTGGTTATTCAGATGGATTGTTCTAGATTTTAGTTGTAATTTTAGTTTGGTCCTGGGGGGAGGCGAGTGGTAGCATCCACCTACTCCGGTGACATCTCGGATCACTGTTTTCATCACTTCGAATTATTTCTTGCCAATTCCTTCTGGCCTGAACTGTTTCTGTTGAGAAATTACGTGACAGTCTTATCAGAGCTCTTGTAGGTAACTAACTGCTTTTCTTTGAGGCTTTATTGATTCTCCATTTGTCTTTAACCTTTCTTATTTTAAGTAGGATCTGTCTCGGTGTGGGCCTCTTTGAGTCCATCTTGTTTGGAACTCTGCGCTTCCTGGATTTGGGTGTTGTTTTCCTTTACCAGATTAGGGAGGTTTTCGGTCATTAGTTTTTCAAATAGGTTCTCGATCTCTTGCTCTCTGTTGTCCTTCTGGTGCCCCTGTGATGCAAATATTGTTATACCTGGTGTTGTCCCAGCAGTCCCTTAAACTATGCTCCTTTTTAAAATTCTTTTTTCATTTTGCTGTTCTGATTGGATGTTTTCTCCCACCTTGTCATCGAAAGCGCTGTTGCAGTCTGCTGCTACTTCCAGTGTGCTGTTTATTCCATCTGATGTAATCTTCATTTCAGTTATTTTTGTTTTACGCTTTTGACTAGCTCTTTTTTATGGTGTCTTTCTCTTTATTAAGTTCTCACTGAGTTCATCTGTCCTTCCCCCTAAGTTCATTGAGCATCCCTATAAACAGTGTTTTGAACTTTGTACATAATAGATGACTTGCCTCCATTTGATTTAGTTCTTTTTCTGGTGGTGTGTCTTTTTTTTTTTTCATTTGGGATATGTTTCTTTGTCTCCTCATTTTGGCTGCCTCCCTGTGTTTATTTCTGTGTATGAGGTCGATCTGTTCTGTTTCTCTGTCTTGACCTAGTGGCTATATATAGAAAGTGTCTTGTGGAGCTCAGTGGCACAGTCCCCCAGGTCACCTGAGCTGGGTCCTCCAGGGGGGTTCCTCGTGCTGGTTGTTTCCCTTCCTGCTGTAGATGGGCCTCGATTGGTGCCGATAGGTCCAAAGGTAGAGTTGAAAGTCCCGCTGTCTGGCTTTGTGGTCTGGCTGTGCCTGTTTGGGTGGGGTTTTGATGAACTCTGAAGCTGGCCACTGGAACCTCTTGGGAGGGGCTCTGATTCAGGCTGAAAACAAATGCTATTTATGCAAGATTTGGGGCCGCTTGGCAGGAGTTATAATTTATGCTGAGGCCAGCACCTGCTTCTATGGGGCTTGTGGACCTCGGAGAGCGTCTGTTGCATGAGCCTAAGGTGCCCACTACTTTTGTGCGTTTTGAGGACCTTCAAGAAAGTTGGCAGCGCGAGCCTTGGACAGCCACCACTCCCGTCCCGTGCAGTGTTAGTCAAGGCAGACCATTCCTGTGGAGGAACCCCACCGGGAGAGGCTCAGGCCTGGTGAAGAGACTCGGCTGGGACGGGCTGTCAGGGAGTCCCCAGGGCAGGATGTATAGTGTTAGCCAGGCTAGAGGGAGCAGAGATTTGGCGTCCGCCTCCATCGGGCTGGCTGGGTGGGAGGAGAGCTCAACAAAGGGACGGTGGTATTTGCCAGTGTTTCGATCCCCAGAGAGAGTTGCCTTGACCATGGGCCCTCCAGCCCTCACCGTGAAGACAGTCAATTTAGTTCTCCCTCATGTGTCCCTGGTGCTTTTTGAGTGTCTTCCCTTGCCCTGGAGCTTACAGTGAGTGAGTTTGTGTGCCAGCCCTTTAAGAACAGCCTCAGTCTCTTGCAGCCTTTCATCTGTCTGGGATGCAGTCCCCTTGGTTTTCACAGTGAGATGTTATGCGGACTTTTCTTCTCATCACTGGTGTACTCGCCTGGGGAGCCTAGTGTGTGCCTGGGACCCTGAGCTCTTCCCGGGAGACCCCCACAGCCAAGATACCCCTCTTCTTTCTTAGTCTGAATCACCACACCGTGGGTGTGGGGCCTGCCCGCTCTGCGTGTCTGCCCCTTCTAACCAGTCCCGATGTGGCTTCTTTACATCCTCAGCTATAGGAATTCTGATCAGCTAGTCCTCAGGTGGTTCTCAGTGACGATCGTTCTGTAATTTAGTTGTAATTTTGATGTGGTCGTAGGGGGAGGAATTGATTTACCTACTCTGCAATCTTGACCTTCTGGTGTGTTGTGTTTATTTGGAATCTTCAAAAGAGCTGTAACTTTTCTAGCCATTTTTGACTTCTTCCAGTGTCTAAATAACACCTTATGAACCTTTTCAGTGAATGTATTCAAAAACAGGGATCAGCAAACTTTTTCTTGAAGGGCCAGATAGTTAAAATTGTCAGTTTCCCAATCCATACTGTCACATCTGTTCAACTCTATGGGAAAACACCATAGACATTATGTAAATGAATGAGTGTAGGTGTGATCCATAAAACTTGATTTTCAATAAACGGACCACATGTGAGATTTGGCTCATAGGTTGTAGTTTGCCAGCCCATGGTTTAAACTGATAGGAAAAGTTGTCATGATTACTCACCAATGCTTAACATTCTCGTAATGTTGTAGACCTACAACCAGGAAGGAATCAATTTATTCCATTATCTTTTAGGTCATCAGACCAGTTTGCATAAGTGGGACCACTGAAGGTTCTAACCTTCGGTATCCATAATTTGCTCTTATTCTAGAGAGGTAAAGTGGAGACGATTCTTGGTTGACTTCTTTTCTTTTTATTTTTTTAAAGATTTTTAAAATTTACTTTTAGAGAGAGGGGAAGTGAGGGAGAAAGAGAGGGAGAGAAACACCACTGTGAGGTTGCTTCTCATGCGCCCCCTACTGGGGACCTGGCCCGCAACCCAAGCATGTGCCCCAACTGGGAATCGAACCAGCGACCCTTCACTTCGCAGGCCAGCACTCAGTCCACTGAGCCATACCAGCCAGGGCTGTGATTTCTTTTCTGGTTAATGTCTGTTTGGTTATTTTTATTCTTTGGAGAGGGGAGAGTGAAGGAGAAGAGGAAGCAGATGAATGCAGCTTTACTATCCCTTAATCTTTACTTCCCAATAGTAAAAAAAAAAAAAAAAAAATCTGATAACTAAAAAGTTTTGTCATACGTTTGTGGCAAATGTATTTGGCTGCAAAACTACCTGAATTACTCTGTTGATGGTCTTTTAATTTATTCCATTTTGTAAGAATATTTCTGCATCTCGATGCAGAAATACCAATACGTTTGTTTACAGGGAGTCGCCGCAAAGGGTGTAATGTACTACACGTGCACTGTACAACTTTTTAAAAATCTGAAATATTCTGAATATTCTGAACAGGTGAATATGTCACCTGTTCCTGTGACTCTCAGAGAGGGGATGGTGAACGCGTGAGGTACATTGAGTAGATGTGGATTTAAATCGGGGTTTGGCAAACTGGCCTGTGGGTCAAATTCAGCCCACTGCCTGCCTTTATAAATAAAATTTTATTGACTCACAACTGTGCCTGCTTGTTTACATGTTGACTGTGGCTATCTTCCAGTGACGGGGAGAATTGAGCCTAAAGTTAGCACGCAGTCCGTGTGGTTGGAAAGCCAAAAATATTTGCTCTCTGGACCTTCACAAAAAAAGTCTGCTGCCACCTGATCTGGATTAGGCAAATTAGGCAAGGGTGCGCTAACTGCTGTGTCATGATGGGAGATTTAAAATTTGAAGTGGAAAATTGCCGTCTCCTCTATAAAATCACTGCCAACATCGGTTCCCACAGGACGTAACAGCCTCAGATTTTGCCAATCAGTATCTTGTTTTGTGTCTTACATCAGTGTCCTCTTTCTTTTTATTTTGTCTTTTGTTATTTAGTTATCGATTTGAGAGTCAGAGACATTGATTTGTTGCTCCACTCATTTATGCATTCATTGGTTGCTTCTTATGTGTGCGCTGACCGAGAATCGAACCCGCAACCTTGGCGTATCGGGACGATGCTCTGACCAACTGAGATACCCAGCCAGGGCCCACTTCTTTCTTTTAATTCTCTTTTGAGGCAGCTTAGCAAAACAGTAACCTATGTTTAGTTGATCTACTTCATCTCTGTGAAGGAAAAAGAGTTCATAGTAGGCTGCCATCTGGGTGAGAAGAAGAGAGCGTGGTTGAATTATTAGAGACCTGTGCGAACCTTTCTTGAGAAAGGGAGAGCTTCTGTTAATAATTTTTATTTTCCCTGTTCTAGATTCTGAAGCGTGTTCCCAATAGTGTGCTGTGGCTGTTGCGTTTTCCAGCAGTAGGAGAACCTAATATCCAGCAGTATGCACAAAACATGGGCCTTCCCCAGAACCGTATCATTTTTTCACCTGTTGCTCCCAAAGAGGAACATGTCAGGAGAGGCCAGCTGGCAGATGTCTGCCTGGACACCCCACTCTGTAATGGGCACACCACAGGCATGGATGTCCTGTGGGCTGGGACACCCATGGTGACTATGCCAGGTAAGTGGCAGCTAAATCGTTGGAATCTTTCTTGTTCTTTTTAGAATGTCCTTTAGGGGAGATAACTCCAGGCGAAATTGTGTGTACTAGGGGAGGATGATCAAAAAAAAAAAAAAAAAAAAAGACAGGTCTGAGCACTTGGCTCCATCCGCCTCATCTGCGTTGTATGGATACTTAACATAAATAACATTAATACCCGTGTGCTATTCGCATTCTCAGATGAGCAATTTTTATCTTTCTTCTTACAGGAGAAACCCTGGCTTCTCGAGTAGCGGCTTCCCAGCTCACGTGTTTAGGTTGTCTCGAGCTTATTGCGAAAAATAGACAAGAATATGAAGATATAGCTGTGAAACTGGGAACTGATCTAGAATAGTAAGTAAACTCTTCCGTGAACAAAACATACGATAAAGTGAAGGGAATCAGGAAAGTTTAAAAGAGAACATAGGTGCTATACAATGAAATAATAAAGTAAGGGTAATATAAATAGGTGAATTAGTTGTATGCTCTCTGCATGGGAGACGCATTTTCTAAATTTTTGTAAATGAAGTGATCGATAGGTTTTACTATATAGAGATTTAAATGGCTGAATGAAAGTAACTAAAAAAAAAAAAAAGGCAAATAAGAAGAGAAAAAAATTTTTGTTTTTTTATGTCAGATATTAATAGCCTGGCTATATAAAGACTGAAGCACATTTACATTTTAAATCCCTCAATAGGAAAATAAACAAGGAAATCACCAGACAACTCACTGAAGTAGAAATACAAATGGTTAACAAGACAAAGTTTCAACCTCTGTAGTAGAAATGTAAATTAAAATAACATTGAGGCATACCCATTATTTGCCTATAAAACAAACGATTTTTAATATGATTCCCATGATGAGGGAGCACTGAGGCGCTGGCCTTTTCATACATTGGTGAGTAAATTGGTACGATCCTTCCTCAAAGTTATAAGATTCTTTCCAAAAAGCCAGAGCTTTGACCCTAATAATGTCACATCTTCACTGTAGCATAAGAAAGGAAAAGCATAACTTTAATGCCCCCAAAGGGGTGGGAATTAAGAGGGGTGGTGCTTAGATAAATGATGCTTTACCCATACATTGCAAAAGTGGTCCTGTCTCCACCGAGGTTTTTCTTTGGGTATCATGGACTATTTTTGTTTGGGTGTGTTTTTCTAAGAAGTAGCATATTATGTAGAAGTTTAAAGAAGCACCCTCTTTGAGTCAGATTGCCTGGGTTTCAATCCAGGCTGTCCCACTTACAAGCTTGGGACTTTGGGCAAATTACCGGTAGTGCCTATACGCATTGGTTTTTCCATCTGCAAAACGGGAATGAATGATCGTACCTACCTTGCAGAGATGTTGTGAGGATTAAAAAAGGTGTTCCGTGTAAAACACAACAGCTTTTGGTATGTAGTAAGCATTCAGCAGATGTCAAGTATTTTTGTAATTTTCTCCACTGGACATCATATATCTCTAAGGAAAATGGGAGAAAATTTTAGGCCCTGGAATTTAAAAAATTAAGATTCGTGTCCATCATCCCAGAGACAGCTATATCAAATGATTTAGTGTCTTCTTTTTTTTTTTTTTTAGCTTTTTGGAACATAGTTGATTTTGTGCAACAGTTTTTGTCAGTATTTTGTAAGGAAAATACTAATTTTATAATAAACATACATGTATGCCTACTGTCTAGATTCCACCGCTAGCATTTACTATGCTTGCTGTATTAGATATCTGTCCATCTATTTACTCCTGTATCTTCCTAGCAGTCATCTTATTTGGTATATTTTGAAGTAAATTGCAGGTCCCAGCACTCTTCCTCCCAAATACTTCGGAGTGTGGACCTCATTAACTAGAGTTTAGTATCTCTTTCTTTTTTACCTTTTGAGGCAGACTTTATATACAATGGAATGTACAAGTCTTACGTTAGTTTTGAGAAACACCTTTATAACCCAAACCCTTAACAGGATACACAACACTACTGGCAGTTCTAGAAAGTCCTTCATGCCTCTTCCCATCCTGTCCCCTCAGCAACCCCCAGGCGGCCACTGTTCTGAATTTTTTCCCCACCATAAATTAATTTTATGTTAACAGACAGAACCCACACAGCATGTCCTCTTAGATAGAGGCTTCTTACACTCGGCCTCAGATTTTGAGATTTGTCCACGTTGTTGGCTTCTCCCAGTATCCGTTGCTTTCTTTTGCCGAGCGGTAGTTCACTGTATGGACGTGCCACAGTTTAGCCATTCTTATATCGGCATACAGAACTTACAAAAAGCAGAGCATAAAAGTATTTTTATCTGTAAGGTAGCGTGAATAAGGTCATGGTTGGGCTGAGGCCAGCTGCAGTAGGTGTACACAGCCATTTCACTAGTTCTGTCACAACAAACATTAAAGCCCCTTTTTGTTTTTGTTTTCATTGGTTCTCTTCTTAAATTGTTTTCAGTTGCAGTTTACATTTAATATTTTGTACTAGTGAACTGAATATCTTGTATATGTGCCTTAGCTTATTGTAAATGGTGCTTCAGTGAACATGTTTGCATGGCCAAGGTGTATCTGCATCTCTTGATTATTTCTTCTGCATAGGTTTTAAAAGTGTTTTTGATTGTCCGAGGGTTATAAACACAGTTTTGAATATACATGTTACTGAATTGCTTACCAAGAGGGTAAGCAGTTTACATTCTAACCAGTAGCACGTAGGAATAGATGTGTCACGCTTTAAAGGTAGAAATGAGATGAAATGGAAAAAATAAGGTCTCTCCCGGATCTACTTGTTTAAGAAAGAACTAAATTTTTCAGGGGTTGTGAACTCAGTCGTAAGTGTTAGCATTATGTTAGGAGTGATGCTTTTTTCAACACCGAGGTGATGTGAAGTTTTCTTACACATTTTATCAAAGATGACTAGGTATTTAGGGGCCTAGTTCTGAGTTTCTGCTCTGTTGGTAAAGTCGACTCTCTTTCTCTTTTTCTCTCTCTAAATTACTCAGCCTGAAGAAAATTCGTGGCAAAGTCTGGAAACAGAGAATATCTAGCCCTCTGTTCAACACCAAACAGTACACAATGGAACTAGAGCGGCTCTATCTGCAGATGTGGGAGCACTATGCAGCCGGCAACAAGCCCGATCACATGATTAAGCCCGTCGAAGTCACTGAGTCGGCCTAACTAAAGACTGCACAGGAGAATTAGCCCTCTACCTGAGCCTCAACCTTCGGGGGAAAGGGAACTAGAAAATGGACTTTTTACTTATCTGTATAGCATCATGTGACAGATGGATGACAAATGATGATCATAGAATAGCACAGCCGGAGTTGCTTCATGTGTATAGGGAGAGACCCGAGAGATGGAAACTGCTGTTCTACAAGGCATCTCCATAGAACTTTGCAGCAACCAGGTGGTGCATAGGCCCGGAAGGTCTGCTCTCCCTTGGTCTTCCACGGGATGGTCAGTGTGGAGGGGAGATCTAGACTGTCCAGCCGTTCTCGTGATTCCGTGGCTTGATTGAATCTTCTGAATTAATTTTTTCTTTATATTTTGGGTATCGGAGCTTTTAAAAAATGTTTCATTTCAGGTGTTTTTATTCATGTGAAGTATATATGATTCTCTTGAGATGAGGTTTTAGGCTAAAATGTTGCTCCTTGTTTTAGTTTTGGAACTCGACAGATTCATGGGAACTTTGCTGGTGTAGTCTTTTTATAGGTTTTATAAACCACTTGAGCCTATATCAGTCATTTGAGTGTCTGACCTAATGTTTAGAGCTATCAGTGCTTTGTTGGTTTAGATAATGACTCAGAATTATTTTTTTTTCCTGGTCCATTTCCTTCCCCTACTTTAAAATTTCTCCTGTAATGCAGCTAACAAAACCAAGTCTGATGCAGAACATCCCAGAGTGTTTCTCTAAAACACATCATCTGGTGCCAAATGAAAATTTATAGGAGTGATTACTAATTATGAAGGGCACAGTTGTGGTACTGTCATTGATGATAATAATACTAATTTTTTTTGGCCTAGTTTTCACCTATTTGACCAGTGTTTTAGCTTCTTCGACTGTCCCTCTATGCTGTTGCCAGAGTGATAGTGTGTAATAAGATTTTTACCTTCCTTTCTAAGGTTTGCTTTTTTTTTTTAAAGTGAGTCCTGTTCTTCCTAGTTCTGTCAGCAGAAATGAAATCCCAGGTAAGTATTCAAATATTTGATCAGTAAGTTACAGTTATTTGTGACTACGTTAAATAACTTTCATCAAAAACACGTTATAGGTAAAAAGCACTGAAGGACCACTTAATATATTGGAATCATTGTTTTTCAGACCTTCTAGGGAATTATGTAGTAACTGCCTTGTGGACTTGGTCTTGAAATCTGTGTATGCTTGGCCTCAGCAGTAGTGAGCCGTACTGCCGTTTGGTTTGGAGTACAAATTAGACTTTAGGCCACATGACTTGATTTTTAAACCATAGGAATGAAATTGAATTTCAACAAAGGATTGAGGACTCGAGGCTTAAACAAACCAACATAGAATATATGTTTTGTCTTGCTGTACTGCACTTACGCTATCCAGTAACAGATAATTTTTTGTCTGCTAGTAGTGTTCTAGATTATAGTGTCTTTCCAAAGCACTGAGGCAGTGTACCTATTCTGTAGTTGCAGCTGATGCCTGAATGTATCCTAGCTGACAAATTATTAATAAGAACTTGAATTTCTGAAAGTCTTACTGTTAACCAAAATCTGAGCAAGGAGTCTCAAGTATAATTCTTAGCCAGAATTAATGTGTTTAATGAACTGTGTATCTTTTAACAGAGTGAATCAAGAAACATCACTTTAAGGAATTTCTTAATTTATTTTTTACCTGATTGAAATACTAGTTAAAGGTTGCCAGCATGGTTGCAGATAAATTGATATTTGCAATTCACCAAACTACTTAATGTGGAATAGGATGATATACTCCTAGTGCCCTCAAGGCCGTGGCCTTCCAGCCCTTTTGCATAGCACATCATTCCTCCTATAGGGATGACTTTTTTCCTGGCACGAAAAGTAGCCGCTCTGGTTAAAGCTTTGCTTATTGTAACAGGCTTTGGTTTCCAGGTAACATGTCTATGGAAGACTTAATTATGAATAGAGATATAGATATTACTGGAAACGAATTGTTTTTTTCTATTATGCTATGCTTTATGAAAAAAAAAAAGTAAAACATTTAAATTGTGCTACAGAAATCAGGTGTTGTCTTGTGATCTTTAAATAATAAATGAATGATTTGCCCCTAACATGGCTGCTGTAGTTTGTGTTCTATTACGTTGAGTGGTGGATGGAATAATTGGGTCATCCGATGACGGAAGCTACTTTTGCACAGCTCCAAACTACAGAAGACCAGATTTCCCCGGGGTGGCTGTGATACTCAGAATTACTTCGTTTTCTCAGCCAAGTGTGGTGGAGGGGTGGGCTTGGCGTAGGATCCTTTAGGACGGCAAAGCCTGCATCTCCCAGCACACCCCTTCATGCTCGTTCCTGTTTTGCTTAGAACTGCCCTGGCTTCACTGCCCTGCAGTCTTTCTCTACGTGGACTTTTCCGTCCTGCTCTGTACAGTGGTTGAACTTGGCCGCTGGTATGAGGGATGGGACCTAGCAAATAGCAG
Source organism: Mormoops blainvillei (assembly GCA_004026545.1). Taxonomy (NCBI): domain Eukaryota; kingdom Metazoa; phylum Chordata; class Mammalia; order Chiroptera; family Mormoopidae; genus Mormoops; species Mormoops blainvillei. The sequence continues at coordinate 34,945 of PVJD01010737.1, forward strand.
TGCACCAGGGACCAGAGCTGGCCGCTCAGCTGCCTGTTTTCTCAGAGATAGAAATGAGAATCTTTTTCGGTAAAATTTCAGGTAATTTACTGGCCAGACTTCTGTGGATTGTGACCCTCAAAGGCCTAATACGGATTAGTTTGTTTCCTAAAAGATAGTGGGGGAAGAAAATTGCCCAGTAAACTACTGGTGAAAGTTCTAACTTCCCCCCTCTTCTATTTGTTAGGAATCTGCAGTAGTTATTAAAGGAATTGCTTGTGCACCTTGAATAAACTTGTGTAATTTAAGATTTGATTCCAACCCTAACCCACTCATTCCTTGAAGCACATGGCTCTCAGTATTAACTACAGCTAACATTCAGGTTCATTGCCCAAATCTCTGAGGCACACAGTTCCGTAGATCCCCGTTTTTATAGAAGAGGCTTTTAGAGAGGGAAAGTTGCCAGTTTGTTCAAGAGATAAGATGATAATGATAATTGTCTTTTATCCAATTCCCTATCAATTCAAAGTGCTTTGATATATGTAGACCGTTTGGTGCTCAAGAGTTTACATTTTGGAACTAGTGTTTCTGGGCTTGGAATCCCAGCTCTGCCATTTTGCAGCCATGGATGTGATCACTGTGAAACCAGAGTTTGCCCATGTTGCCTACTTTTTCAAGTGCTGTAAGGATTAAATTTGCACCAAGCACTAGGAGCAGTGCCTAGCATGAGATTAACTCAGTGTCATTACTATCTGTAAATGCAGGGGCATGTTATTTGTATTCTGTTGGCCAAATGGATAAATTATGAAATGTACAGGTGACTGCCAGAGAAATGGGCACAATCCAGAAAGCATTTTGCTTCCCCCATCTGTTTTTCTCAGTGTTTGGAGCGGGTGCCAAAAAGCCTCAAGTAACCAGCCCCTCTTTATCTGCTGGGTTCGAAGGCTTTTGGAAGCAAATGTCAGTGTTGCCAAGCACTGTTGGGCTGCTGCTTTGCTCTTATCTAGGGGTCTAGGTGCCCTCCCCCCAGCGCCGAGTACTTTGGAGGGCAAGCAGACAGCCTTAGAGGTTTCAGCAGATCAAGCAGGGAACGTACCGGGCTCGCCTCTCCAAGTTCTCCTCACAAGGATGGAGAAACTTTGGGAGGATTCCGCTCAGTTTTCTCCTGTCACCCAAAAAGTTAATTTAGGGAAGGTACCATCGCCTGCAGGGCCCTGAGCTCTACGGGAGATGGCGCTTTTGGTTCAGATTAAACAGTACTTCCTGAACGGAATGAGCGCACAAACACTGTTGCAAACTTTAGTCTTAGCGCGAAGTTTAAATCTGCCTCACGACCAACTTATGATCGAGAACTGTGATAGGTGGGTACAGGGAGGGCGGGAACGCGCAGGAACGCGCAGTATCCCACTTCCCGCTCAGCCGGACCCTATAAAAGCTTGCGCTATCGGCGACTCGTTCTTTGCTGCTCGGGATCTTAGCTTCCAACTACGGTGGGAACTAAGTGGCAATCGGTCACTCCAGAGGCGGCAGAAGCAGGTAGGTAACCGAATGGGCTAAGATGGATAGTGAGGTGGATAGTGAGGTGGGAACAACCTTGAAAGCTCATTCTTGTTGAGCAGACTTGTTTTTAGGACTGCCGTACGCCCCGGGCACTGATCGCCCACGAGCCGTGGGACGGAGATTCTGGTAAAACATTTTGCCTATTTCCGTTTTTAAAAAAGGGCTTTCCAAAGGGTTTTTTGTTGTTGTTAGTGATATTAACTCTGCTAAGTTAAAGATGGGGAATGTGGGGGGGCGCGGAGATGGCGGACGGAACCTGACGGAGTAGAGGTCTAGGCGGCGGCATGAGGCAGTGCGGCAGATCTAGGGCTAACGGCAGAAGAAGGGCTCGGGGAGTGAGGTGTGAGTTGCGGGAGGGTGGTAGGGTGGAGGGCGTGTGCAAACGGTCGATGCCTAATATGTGGAAGACTGGCTGACTAAAAATGGCAGCGGCGGTAGAAGTAGGAGCAGGTGTGGGGGAGGGGGGTCGCTGCCTAATCTGGTTGGAGGCGGGATGTGGGTGTAATGGGGGATGCAAGAATGGCCGGTAGTGGGAAACGGTCGTGGGGGAGGGGTCTAGGCCGCATGGTGGGAAGCTCTCCTCAAGAGGAGAGGCAGGAGGAGGGGTTTGGGCGACGTAGGGGGTGAGTGGGAGTTGAGGCCCGATTGGCTGGCAGTGGGAGTGGGGGAGGGTATAGGACTGCCCCCATCAGCCCTCTTGATAAGGAGAGGTGAAAGCAAGGAGCTGGGAGTCGTGGGCGGGATGAGTGGAAGACTTGAGGCCTGATTAGCTGAAAGTGGGGGCGGGGCCTAGGCTTCCCGTTGTAAGCTGCCGATAAGAGGCAGAAGCAGGGTGGTGGGGTCATGCGCGGGCTGAGTGGAGTTCAAGGCGTCGTTGGCTAAAGGTGTATGGGGGGGTGCGGTGGCCCGGTCTGTGTAAGACTGGCTGGGGGCAGGTGTTAGTGAGGTGGAGGAGCGGGGAGGTTAGAAGGTTTGAAGCTTGATAGGTAGATTTCCTTGAGAGGCAGGAATAAGGGAAGTAAAGGCCTTGGGAGAGTGGAGGGCCGGTATGGGGGGTAAGAAATTGGAGGAAAGAGAGCACTGGGCCGGAGACTGAGTAGGGGTTAGTGCCTATTAAAACCTTACAGCGTGGAAAAATGATCATCCTCCTTGCACATCGCTGTAACATGTGGTGGTTGAGGTGACAGTATCGGGTGCTTTGGGCTTTATCATTGATCAGGAGCAAGGTTGGAGAGGGATGTGGCACTCCTTGTCGGTTTTCTCCATCCAGGCATTTTGCAACAGAGCTTCTCCTTTTGCAGAGCTAAGCTGTGTTTTTAAATTAGGGTGAAGAAACCGCTCAAAGATAAATGCACAATGTATCTTTGTCTTAACTGCAGGCAAGAACATGTCCAGAAAACGGACTTCCCGAGCAAATGTTTGGGACGATGACTGGTGAGATTTGAAAAATTCTCTTTTCTCTTCGTTTACTCCTACTCCGTTGGTAGAATGACTTTCTCAAAAAGTATGTTTGTTTTATTCAGAGCCTGTAGACTGTATCACTTGGTCACTTATAAAGTGAGAATTATAAAAAGGGATCAGAGAATAACAGGAATCCAATCTCCTACCGAGTACATTAATCCTCTCTATCAGGGGTCCCCAGCCTCTGGGTCGCGCAGACCAGTACTCAGTCGTGGCCTCTTAGGAACCCGGCCGCACAGCGGCAGGTGAGCAAGCGAGGCTTGGCTCTCATGACCACCTGAGACCTGCCGCCTGTTCACGGCCCCCGCCCCCGCCCCAAACGATGGAAAAATTGTTTTCCACCAAACCGGTTGCCGGTGCCAAAAAGGTTGGGGACCACTGCTCTATGTCACACCTCTGTTAGTGGCCAGGAACGCACAGCTATTAAGTAATACGATGGCATTGTTAAATGTGTACAGGGTAATTGCTGAAATTTTCTTCATGCCGAAGAACTTCAAACCTGCCGGTATGTTACTTCTACCCCTTTCATAGTGTGGCCGTCTAGAGGAATACAGGTGTAGTGGTATTCTCTCCCTTGGTAAGGAGCTAGTGTTTTAAGAGGTCTTACATCCTCTGAGTCTTCTCCTGGGCCACTGTCTTGTTTCCCTCCTTCACAGACAAGCAAGTAAGTATGTAATATGGGAGAACACACAGTGTGCAGGTAGATCGATATCCTTAAAAAAATTTAGTTCATGATAAAAATGACACCTCAAATTAGTGGAGAAAAGATAGAATAATCAGCAAATAATTTGAAGGTAATTGGCCGACCATTTGGGAAAAAAGAGCTGGATTCTTACCTCACTACTCTTATACCAAAACAAATTACACGTGGCTGAAATATTGTAAAATAAAAATGGAAACCATTAAAAATATTAGAAAATATAGGTGGATTTTGTTTCTAATAATTTTGGAGTGGAGGAGGTCTAAGTTTGATATTAAATAAAAGCATAAAAATAACAAATAAGACACAAAATATTTGTGTTACTTATGATAAAAGGATATTTTTCCTTAATCTACAAAAAACATTTATATATCAATAATTGTATTCATTAATTTACTTTTATCCTCACCTGAGGACATTGTTTTCATCGCTTTTTAGATAGAAAGGGAGAGAGAAAAACATCGATGTTAGAGCGAAGCATCAGTTGGTCACCTTCCTTACCCGCCAGGACCGTTGATCGCATGTGCCTGGACCAGGGATCAAACCTGCAACCGAGAAATGTACCCTGACTGGGAATGGAACCGAGAACCTTTTGATTATTGGACGACGCTCCAACCAACTGAGCCACACCAGCCAGGGTTATATATCAATAATTTTTAAAAATGTGAAAAAAATAAAAATGGGTTCAAAGATACATGCCCTGGTTGGTGTGGCTCAGTTGGTTGGACATTGTGCTGCAGGCCAAGGGGTCATGGGTTTGATTCCAGGTCAGGGCGTGTGCAAGAGGTGACTGATTGATGTTTCTCTCTCACATCGATGTTTCCCTCTTCCTCCCTCCCTTCCCTTCTCTCTAGAATCAATAAAAGAAAAGGAAAGAAAATGGGTAAAAAAATATAAAAGATAACTCTCAGGGAAAAATGTAAATGGCCCGTAGACATTAAAATTTACTCAACTTTTAATTATATTTAAAGAAATGAAAACTTAAATGAGATACACTTTTTCACATATCAGATTGGCAGAGATTAAAAAAAATTTTTGATCATACCTAGAATTGGCAAATTTGTAGGGAAACAGGCAATTCCATGCAGTCACGGTGGGGGATATAAATTGGTCTAACAATTTTGGAAGGCAGCCTGGCAATATCAAAATTTTAAATGCCCCCCTTTTTTTAACCCAGTAATTCCATTACCAAGACTTTTCCTTTTAGAATGATTTTATTTAATTTCCGTAAACATACACTCACGTAAGTGCAGAAATGTGGTCATGTCACACATGTTCTTTTTGTAGTTCACTCTTCTTTTCTCTAAACCCCTATCCCATGTCCCTTCTCCTGGTAATTCATGTTCATTTAATCATCTGCAGATATACACAGATTGTTTTGGTCTTTGTTCAGTTCTGCGGAAGGAAAGGTACATGGCTTAATTAGTATGCTCTTAATTAGAGGATATTCACTGCAGCGTTGTTTGTAATAACTCTGATGTGGAAGAAGCTTAAATGTCCTGAGGGTATAATTGAATAAATTTTGGTTCATCCAAAAAATATGACGAGCCATGTGTATTGATAGTGGAGAAACGACTTAAGATATGTCAAATGAGAAACCGCGAGCTGCAGAACCATCCATGTAGTATAATTCTATTTTTTTTTTCAAAGTTTTGTTTCCCTGGCCAGGTGACTCGGTTGGAGTTTTGTCCCGTACACCAAAATGTGTGAGTTAGATCCCCTGCCAGGGTGCGTATGGGAAGCAACCAGCTGATGTTTCTCTCTCACGTCGATGTCTGTGCCTGTCTGTCTGTCTCTGTCTCCCCCTCCCTTATTCTCTCTCTGAAATCGATAAATATGTCCTTGGGTGAGGATTAAAAAGAAAAGTTGTATGCACTTGACTTGTGCTGGTATGTGCATATGCTTAATAACTTTGTAGAAGAATAAATAAAATATATCGCTTATCTCTAGGGAGTAGGGCTGTAGAACAGGCACAGAGCGTCCCCCCTCCGCGCTCTCTTCAGTGTTCTCTGCCGGTCACAAAACTGGTAAACATGATTTCGTGATAGTCATTAAAATGGGTGAGATAAGCAAAAGAATGCGGCAAGCAAACATCTTAAGAAGTAGTAAAAAGAAATGCTAATTTACAAGTTATTTACCGTTTACATTTGCAAGTTCAAAATATTGAATTCTGTCATAGCAACGCTACTGACATTGCAAACTGATATGTCTTGGAAACGATCAGGCAGACGTTTTCCAAGGGCTATAAAATTGGTCATACTTTTGAGTAATTTGACTTTGGGCGATCGATTTTGGCAAAAGCCAATTTATGAAAGTAATTAAATGCATGAAGATGTTTGTCGGCAGCATTCGGCTAAAGAAAATGAAAGTGTGTGTGATTTTAAAAAATATGCAAGGCAAAATCCTAGCTCTCTGTATGACCCTTAGTCAGATACACTACCGAATGCTTGCATGGCTCACTGTCTGGGATGGAAGATAGAAACATGTAACGGCACGTTACGGTAATAGTGTGATAAGTGCTGTGATGGGGGAGAAGTACGCAGTCCTACAGGAGTGTGGACATTATCTTAATTTTCACAGTAGCCCTATGAGATAAATACTTCTTTTACAGCTGAGGCCCGAGAGCTAGATTTGCAGAAGTTTGGTGAGGAGCGATGGCAGTTCAGAGTAGAGCGGTAATAGTGGAGTTGCAGAGATTTGGATGAATATAGAATGTACTGTAGTACGTGAGTTCTGAAACATTTTTTCACATTTCGAAATGTCTGAAATTGGGATACGTTATATGTTTGATAGCAGGTCATCATTTGGCAGTGTTTTATTTTCTTTCTTAGAGGTACATATTAATAACGTCTTAGATTAGATAAAAGTTACTTTACAGGTAGAGCCAATGGGTCTTGCTGATGGGTTGGGTGTGGGAGGTGAGAGAAAGGTACAAGTCAAGGAGGACTCCCAGGTTTTTGGTTTGGGTTGCCAGGTGGATGGCGGTACCACTGACTGAGATGGGCAAGACTGGTATAGGAACAGGACGGAGGGAGGACACTGAGCGTTGTGTTGACCACGTTATGTTCCAAATACTCAGTAATGCCCAAGGTGCTACACAGACAGCTGGATTTCAGTTCAATGCTAGAAATGTAAATTTGGGGTACATGGGGTCTAAGGATAGTCGAACGAAGAACCAGGAGACGGGACGGGAATGCGCAGCGCGGAAAGTTGCAGGAATAAAATCTTTGAGAAGGTGAGAGGGGAACAAGATCCAAAGCACAAGGGAGGGCTTGGGCTCAGACAGTGGTAGGGACGCTATGCCTTTGTTGAGATTAGAGAAGGCCGGGAGTCGGGTGCAGCTACAGATAGGTTGGTAGTTTTGTTGGTGGGAGGATGAGAGCACTTCTGTCTGATTTCTTCTATTTTCCCAGTGACTAATGAGAGACAAGGTCATTCACAGAGTCACGGGGGTTTTGGCAGTTTGAAGACAGAAGTGCTACTGAAATAGATAATGCAAAAGGCCGGGGACTGGTTTTCATCGCTCAACCAAAGTCTAATTGGTACTTTATTTTTTTAGCCCATGATTCTTTCTTTTGCTTTTTAGAGAGCTTTAAGTTTCATTTTTCAACTACAATTTACGTTCAGTATTTTTTGTACAGGTTTCAGGTATACAGCGTAGTGGTTAGGCAGTCACATCCTTTACAAAGTGTTCTTCCGGATACTTCCAGTACCCACCTGGCACCGCACATAGTTATTGCAATATTAGTGACCTTATTCCCTGTGCTGTACTTTACATCCCTGTGACTGTTTCGTGACTACCAATATGTCCTTCTTAACGTCTTTACCTCTCTCACCTAGTTCCCCAACCTCCCTTCCCTCTGACAGCTGTCAGCCTCTTCTCTGTGTCTGTGAATCTGTTTCTGTTTTGTTTGTCATTTATTTTGTTCTTTAGATTTAGACCCAGGATGTGCCTTGACAGGGAATCAAACCAGCAACCTTTTGCTTTGCGATTCAGTGCCCAGCGCGCTGAGCCACACCAGCCAGGACTCTGTTGTCTGGCTTTTTGTGTCATGTTTCTAATCAGTTGTTCCTTTTGCCTGACGCCTAAGAAATGTGTGTCTGTGCGGAACACAAAAACTAGTTGAAGTTTATGGTTTAGTTCGTGTACACTGCTATGTATTGATAAAAGTTTTCGAGGTAACCAAGGCCACATTTTGACCAAAAACTGGGAAACCTTACACCTAACAAAAAACGTTTTTTCTTGATTTATAAAACAAAACAACTTGAGGCCTACTACCGAGTAAGTCCAGTGTACAGGGAATAAATGAATAGGAAATTTAATTAGGGGAATGAGCCAGCATGTGTCTTGAAAGACTTAAAAGGTAATCAACCTCGAGGCAAAAATAAGTCTCTGAGAGGTGGTTAAGGCCACTTTTTCATATGTAAAACCTCGTGACTATTATGTAAAACCTTATAAATATTGTGTAAAGCCATGTAAAATGCATGTAAGCCCTTATAACTATTTTGTCCATCTTCTTTAGCGCTTTTGTCGTCTTCTGTGAGCTCTGTCACGAGAACTAATGCTGAAATGACCTGTGATTAGGTCCTCGGACGTAGCCAGTCTCAGCACTGAAGTACGCTTATTGCAGCGTAACTTCTTCAGGCAGGATTTTCGATCTGTATCATGCATGGCTGCTGACGGGCCGTCCTGTCAGCTGCCAGCTGGTGTGCTTTGGCCTCACCTCAGGCTGCCACCGGTCAGGGAAGAATGACTACCAGGGCCCTAGTGAATTGCGAGGCAGAGAAGCCAGAGGCCTTAATGTCATAGCTCTGGGCAGGGAGCAGCTGCAGCTTTGAAATCACCCTTTGTTTGCTCCGCAAGAAGTGGACTCCAGCATTTGCCTGTTTACCTTAGATAGTAGTCCTGATGTGGTAGGTGGGAATTAGATTCTTGCATGGGATCACAAGGAAGGCATTCCAAGGCCCTACGCATAGGAGATTGTGGTGTGGCCTGGTTTATTCATGTGGAAATTGAAGCTGCCCCTGGGGTTTCAACGTCCCATCTTCCTCTGTCCCACGATGGAAAAGGTCCAATCTTGTCCTCACTAGGGTCAACAGAAAAGCCAGGGTCCAGAGTTTCGGCTTTATGTTAGAGCTTAGTCCTTTGGGACCTATGGGTGGCTGTTAAGCCATCTCAGTCCCCATCCAGGTAGCTTAGCTTGTTCCCAGCTGCCCCGGTGGTGGGGTCCGTATGAGTCCATAGCAGCCGCTATGGCCACATACGAGAGAAAGGACGCACGCGCACACAGGGCGAGTGTATCACCGGGTGGGCAAGAGAAAGACAGAGAGAGAGAGCGAGAGCGAGCGAGTGCGAGCGCCAGCTTCTTTTTCCCCCTGGGATTATAACCAGGAGCTTGCGTTCGGGACGGACCAGGCGCCTTTTCAAAAGAACCAATCAACTTCCCAAACTTTTCTGGACTCTGGATGGGTTTACTCTCCCTAGTGAGACTGACAGGCGTCTTTGGTCTGGCACTTCCTCTTGTGCCCCTCAGCAATCCGGTTCTGGAAAGGGGAAGGGAGGGGTGTTAATCTCCTTGGCAGAACAATGCTATGATCCCCTAAGGTGTGAAGCTGTAGCTTCCTGGCTAGCAAGCAAACAGGCTTATGTTCCCGGTTTATTAAGCTCAGTGTCTAGTTAGTTGCCTTTGCTCCCCCTTTCTAGCTGAATACCAGTGGTAGCACTGACAGCAGTCTCTTCAAGTAGTAAAGTTCCAAGAGATGTCCTCCCTGTTATTTTGCCCTTTCTCAGAATTCACTTTTATATCTTTATTTTTTCTTTATCCTCACCCCAGGACATTTTTTTCATTGCTTTTGGAGAGAGGGAAACATCGATGAGAGGGAGAGAGAGAGAGAGAGAGGGAGGGGGAGACAGAGAGGGAGAGGGAGGGAGAGAGGGAGAGGGAGGGAGAGAGAGAGCGAGAGGGAGAGAAAAGCATTGATTGGTTGCCTCCCGTTTGCGTCTGGACCAGGGATCAACCCGCAACCTGGGCATGTGCCCTGACGGGGAATCAAACCAGCAATCCTTAGGTTGTGGGATGATGCTCCAACCACCTGAACCACACTGACCAGGACAGAAACCACTTTTATATCTTTAAGTAGGAAGAAATCATTAGGCAGAAAACAGGCTTCTCACTGCTAGCTAAGGAAACTCAAATAACTTTCTTCCCCTGTCTCCGATTCTCCAATAAAGACCGCGTTACTTCTAATTTTTCTTCATTCCCCTAGGGTGACCTTAATTTCATGAGCCCTTAAAACCACTTTGCACTTCAGAAACTAATGACTGGGGGTTCTCCTCATTTGAGTTTTTGACGTTTGAGTGCTTACAATGTTTGTAGTTTTCCTTTAAAACAGTATTTTATTTTTTCCTGTAGCATTCTTTTGGACTCCAGCAGCGATGAGGAATGTATGCCCGGTAAGTAGACTACACTCAAAACAGTAATTTGCATTTTAAAGTGTAATTTATCCGTGTCTTTGTAGAGATGACTGAAACGTGCTTTGGGAAATTGGGGGGGAGAGCTGGCCCTGAGTTGGTCTCTTGCAGGGCTCTCTCTCTGGAAGTTCTTTATACCCCTTTTCTAATTGTCTACCTATACCTTTTTCATTTCTAGGGTTCCTTTCATTTCCTCTCTGTCTCTCATGGGAAATATATGAGTCCACCATAAATTTTAACCAACTCCAATTTATGGACTTTGGTTTTAGGGAGTTAAAAACATGGGTAAGCAGATTTTGTCATGCTCCAGGTGGTTTCTGATGCCCTCTTTCTTTCTCTGATTTAATAGCGGTCACAAGGAGAACGCAGAAGGGGAAAACGAGGTGAGTAGGAGAATTGGTGAAATTTGACCTTTCATAAGGAACGCTAGTTTGGGGAAGATTTCAGAATAGACATCACTTTTCCTCCGTGAGCACTATGCTCAGGGTCATAATAGGTGCTCGATCCCACAACCAGGTTCAAAATACTAGATTCCTTAATTCCGGCCCATTATCTATCAGTCAGATTCTTCTTCAAAATGTCTCTGAACCATCCCTTCTAGCCTCTAGTATGCAGGTCCTGATCAGTTTTTACTCTTGTGTTAGTGCAAGAGGTTTTTTTTTTTTCCTCCCAAGAATTGTGAAAGAGCTTTATTATAATGGGAATAACAGGCAACAGAACTCTCATCGTCGTTCTTGCGCTTAAACTCCAGGTAATGGATGGCAGGAATTGTAGCTCAGGATATCCTGAAAAATGGAGCTTTCTGAGGAAGAACCAGTTCCAATGTGGAGCACATTTTAACTCCAGCTTTCTAGCGGAGGTAATAAGTATATGCAAGGAGATCCAAGGGTCGGATGAGTAATCCTACAGGAGAATGCTGGCACAAATGTTAGCAATAACAAACTAAGGTGTAATAGCGAAAGTCGTATTGAAGTCGCTGATGTAATGGAAGTATATTCTGGTTAGATTACAATGCAGCAGTAAAGGTCGAGAAGAGTTTTTTGTTTTTGTTGTTTTTTTTTTAGGTGGCTCTTCCCCTTGATCTTTTCCTTCTTTGATCCAGTCTGCATCCATTTCCAGATTAATCTCCAGGGCACGCTTTGGCCATATCGATGCCCTGTTTAGATTGCTTGTCGCAGGAAAATCAAGCCCAGTAGTTAAAGTCCTCTGTGGTCTGACCCTCTCCTGTCTTTCAGTATCATCTACTACCCTTCCTATTTAAGGAGCCCTCCGATCTAGCCAGAGCTAGGTGAGCAGGTGTTGCCCAGGTGCCAGACTAAAGGAGGTGCTAAAATAATTACTGGAACAAATCCGAAATATGCCGCTAGATGGCTGTGGTTCCCACATTGACTCCTTAAATTTCTGTAGAAATGCCAATCGGTCATCCCTGTCCCCCCTCCCCCACCAAGCCAAATCACACTGTCAAGCAGGAAAATTTTCTCTAGCTAGCTCTGATCTATCTCTGCTGATGATTTTGCAACATGTAAGCCATCAAGCCTGACACCAGTGTGTGAAAAGTGATTTAAAGCCAGCAGTTGCAGTCAACTGAAATTCTAGAACCAAATAACGCACTGTATAAAGCCACTTATTGGAAATGATCGGTTTTACTGTTTATACTTAAGTGAGGTTTATTGAGGTTTGGTTTACACACAGCAAAATGCACACTTTTTAGATGTACGGTTTGATGAATTTTGACAAGATTCATATGCTGTATTTTACACTGTAGTATAACCAACACCACAATCAGAGACGTGGAATATTTCCATCACTGTCATTTATATTTTAAATAGTTTATCATGGATCCTTGGAAGTAGTCTGGTTTATAGAATTATACATACTAAAGTCCTTATTTGATAAATTAAACAGCATGCCACTTTTAAATAGAAAAATTGATTTCTTCCCGCTTCTACTAGACTAAATATGTAAAGAAAATGTGTTTTAAGGGGCCTACCAGGAGTGCCCACAGACCTTGGTTCAGTGCCAGGCAGCTTCTGTCTGTGGGGTACTGTAGGAAGGGTGGGCTTGGGGAGGCAAGTGATGAGTTCGGTTTGGGGCATGTTAAAGTTAAGGGGCCTATAGGCGGGGCTGATATTCAAAACATTTACCAACCCGTTGGAGTACAGATAGGGGTTAGGCAGGATGGCTGCCCAGGTGGTCAGAACAGACACCATCCATCGACAGCTGGGAAACCTGCTCCTGTGCTGACAAAAAATCGGTCCTACACACAGGACGCCCAGGCAGGAAGTTGGAATTGAGGAGCTAAGAGTCAGAAGCAAAGTTGGGTTGGCTAGAATGGATTGGGCCGCAGGTAGATACTGCTCACCCATCCCAGAGAACTGATTGGGTGGGCGTGAAAGGGCTGTGGCTAAGCTCCGGGGTTGAGTCGCGGGAAAGGAGTGAGAAGGCTGGATGGAGAGGTGAGAAGAGAGCTGAAACAGAACAGTATCCTAGAAATCAAGAAAGGCGAATTTTAAGGTCAACAAGATAGGAAAGGCCCATCAACTTGTCAGCTTTATAAAGTGGCGAACATGGTGAAAAACAGATGGACGGACTTGTATCTGCAACAGGTGTGGATAAGTCCTCTAGCTGTCCTCCCGATAAAGGTGTAGCAGGTTGATCGTACGCTCTTTGGGAGATACAGAGAGGTGGCAAATTTCAGCCTTCTAGAACCTCTGACCCAAACACCAGGGCCAGCTGAGAATGGGGGCTCCAGAGGGATGCTCTCACGGCGCCAGCACCCTGGGTGGCACAGGGATACTGCTGAGCCCCACCCCCGCCAGAGCAGCCTGTCAACTAGGGGGAGTGGTGCTGGCTGCAGGCTCTATGGAGATCCCTGCCCTCTCCCCCTCAGGCAGCTGGATCGCAATGTTGATAAGAGCAGCAACTACTTGAAATTTCCCTAAGCAATTTCCCCCTGCACCCAAGGCGTTTGAATGCATACCCTCTGGCAGCCTGTTTCCACTCTCAGCACTTGACAGATACCTCCTTTTGGAAGGATTGAGACCTCCTTTTGGAAGGATTGAGGCAGATGGAAAGATTGAGTAGAAAGATGGAAAGTCAGGAATAATGGCGGAGTGGTTCCGAAGCAGGGGAACAGAGTCGCTGCAGGAAAACCAATGAACGCAGCATTTCAAAAACAGCGCCGGTCATTGCAGAAAAGGTAGACAGTGTCATGAAAAGAATGTCGCATTCATGCTTCTATTTGGTGTTTCCCTATCTTGTCCCTCAGCTGCGAGGTGATTGATTTGGACTCGGATAATGAAGACCTCCCTGTGAAAAAGAAAGCGAAGCTCCTGCAATCCAGTAACCAAGGCAAGTGTACCACAACCTTAGGGAAACGGCCAAGCTCTGCAGGCTCGTCTGTCACACACAGGCATTTCAGGATAAGTCAGCCCACGTTCTGTTCTGTCACCGTTTCTTTCCTCCTGTGTGCCCGGTGTGGATGTGGCTGGATGCCCACACTCCTCGGTAGATTTCCTAACACAGCCGCAACTGTCCCTCGGCTGCCTCAGACCCCAGGTATTTTCCCTGGGCCCAGTTCTCACCTCCGTAGCACCATATCAAGGGATCAGAGGGAAGGAAGTCAAGTCCAGGGACTGAGAAGAATGAAGGCAGGCTGCCTCGCTCCTCCCCCTTCCACCTTTCTTTCTTCCTTCTCTCTCAGTGGGTGGGGTCCTTCTCCCTGTCTGAGCGAGACACACCGTGGCCCTGCAGGCAGTGACTTCTAGGGGAACTGCTTTCTCCATCTAGCCTCTTGTTTTTGCCTTTCGCTGCTCCCTTTGTACTTTCTAGAGATTCCTGTCTTTCCCACAGTCTGTTCCCCAAAGCAGTCCTTGCCTCTTTGGAGTGGGAGGTCCTTTTAGCCTGTGGGAGGCATGGAGCCTTGCTCCCGGCTCAGAACCTCTTCAGGGGTGTGAAATATACGAAGACTAGGAGCTTCTTAAGCGTCAGGGATGGCATTTTATTCATCTTTGTTCGCTCAGTACAAGGTGTAGGCTATGATAACTAGGAGCCTGGTTAAAGTACTGGCCACTTCTTTGCTCACTACCCAAGAGCTACCATTGGCTAGTGTTTCCTAAGCTAACCTGGGATATCAGAGCAGTGGAAGGAGAGGTGGCTTAGCACCCCGGTCTGCTGTTTCACCACCTGTCCACTCGAATTTCATTTCCTCCTCCTTTCCTCTAGCTGTGCCCGAAATGGGCCAGAGGTCCAGGTGCTGCATTGCAGAGGGAGTTCCCGGGGAGGTAGCTGTAGAGTTGAGCATGAGTGACAGAGCTAGAACCCAGTTCATCACCACAGGCCACCACGCGCTGACCCCTTACGTCAGAAGATCCATAGTCCTTCTGGGGTGAACTTGCTGCTCGGGCTGCTCTCGCCTCTCCGATCAGTGGGCTTTAACTGTGGGCGTCCACTGCAGTCGTGTGGGGGATGAGGAAGGCTCCGAAGGACTGCCTTTGTCCCTTTACTATTCTCCACATGCCATTTCCTTCGTTACTGTAATGCATTTTGGTAATTTTACGGGGGGGGGGGGGGGGGAAGCCCTGAGGAACTTTTAACACCCATTTCCAACCTCACTTCTAACCCCACGGGCCCATTTTTAGGGACTGTAAGCACTGCGTCCCTCCTGTTTTTGTTTTTAAAATTTCGACTGCAGGTGGGAAATCTTTACATTTTCTAGGAAGAATGACTTTTTACCATAGGAACACCCACTCCTTTCTCTTTCCTTATTGTGTGTCTAAAGTTCTTTGATAATTAACCTGAAGACCATATTTTGCCGTGCGTAACGCATAGCCACGTTTTCGTGCACATTACGCACGGGGTTATTATCCCCATGGTAAGAATTCATTATCCCCGTGTATCGTGCACATCCTTATTTTCCCCTCAAAAAATTGTGCAAAAAGGTACGCGTTATACGCAGCAACATATGGTCATAGATGAGCATCGCAAGATACATTCTCCTAAATGCAATTTTACGATAAAGAATTTCTTTACCGTAAATATGTTTTCACATCTTACCTATGTTCTGGTTTATACTTTTTACATCTAGAATCATAGAAACCTAGAATCTGAGCTCTGACCAGACCCCTGAGAGCATGTGGTGTGAGACATGCTAACGCCTCATTTTCAGGTGAAGGGGATCTTCACCTGAGGGAGGTGACCTTTGGAATGTTCCCAGGGCCCCTCAGTGCTGACATCAGGACTTAACTCCTCTGTCTTACATCAGTGGCTCTGAGCGCTTTGCACTTAGGGACTAGAGAGAAAATGAAATTGTGGTAGCAAGCGCAGAATTGCCAATTTTTAATTCGTACGATGACGGAAATATACTCCCAACCGTCACCATAATTTCATAAAGTAAAAAGTATCGAAAATTTCGTGAGGACCTAATCTCAAACTGAGGGACAGTCCTTTAAATTATAGAAATTGAACTTGATGGGGAAAACCCCCCTGCTGTATTGTTCTATTGTCTCCTGTTTTTTTGTGGCCCAGCAAAAATAGACAAGCCCGCAGGGCTGCTGTGTTTGGGAACCTCGGAGCACCTCCGTGGCGCTGTTCAGAGGATGTGATTTGAAAATTGCCAGTGCACTTGCATTGCTGTTTCATCTGTCCCTGCTCTCTGTGAAGTAAAAAATGAATAGAGGGAAAGTAATCTAAACTAACTGATTAACTGTGATTCCTAAAGCCACACTTCCCTGCTTGTTTAATGCCTGCTTAATGATCTGGCTGAGTGCCCCGGGGGCGGGGGTGGAGGAAGCCTATTTACGGGAGCCTGTGCCTCTTGAATTTCAGATGAGATTCTGAAAGGGGTTCCTGTTGCTGTTAAGAAGTTTGTGCCCCAGGACTTGCCCATAGTCATCAGTGATGATGACAGTAGTGATGTGGAGTCTCCTATAGTGATAGAAGATAGTTCATCTGAGGAGGAACAGGACGAGACTTCTTCGATTAAAAAGGACATGACGGAGTTCACTGTCACCCCACACAGTTCATCTGATATCGGTGGAAATATTTCCCAACCACTAAATGATCCTGAGGACAGCGTAGAGCCCAAGGACAGCGTAGAGCCCATGGACATCGTAGAGCCCAAGGACAGCATAGAGCCCAAGGACAGTGTAGAGCCCAAGGACAGTGTAGAGCCCAAGGACAGCG